>JARYGA010058084.1:0-45829 GCA_030545235.1 Helianthus tuberosus
CCGTTCAGTAGAGAGATGACGGCTCGACTTTAGGTGGGTCCCCTTTAGAGGATCTTTTTTACAACAACATTGATTAGCAATTTTATTGTCTTATCATTTTATACTGAGGGCGGCGCTATATTTCAAGCAAGCAGTAAAGTATTCTCCGGGGACTAGGCCATTGCTTCCGCATTATCAGAAGTCCCGGGATAATACCCCAGATATCACTGAGCATAAAGACCTAGTATCTCAGAAAGAGGGACCTTTCAAACGAGATTTCAGGGGTTACCTATATATCCAAGTAGTGTTCCCCACGAAATAAGCAAGTTTGAATTTAAGTTTATATCCCGAAAAACTTACTAAATGTGTAAAAACCTATCGGCATATCATCAGTGAAACTGTTTAACGCTATTTAATCATTACATTTCTTTAGCAAACTGTAACTGTCTACTGATGTACTATCATTTCCTCTTCTTTGACACAAAAACTCATTTTTCATTTTATCATGTTTTTGAATTTTTCAAATTTTCAAATGTTTTTGGATTTTCTGAAATATCTACTCCTCCTAAAATACAAACACATTTAAAGAAATTTGAAAACAAACTATACAAGTAAGTTGACAACCGATATCAAATCGCTTCAATTCGCCATCCACTTGGCATAAACAATCAGAACTCCCCCTCACAATAAAACATTTTCCCATTGTGATTTCAAAACACTTAAGTTTGTTTTAATCAAATGGTTTTTTCGGAGATTTAGTTTTGTTGATTTTATGAAACCAATTGTAGGTTAGGGGATTCATCACCTTGTCTTTCAACACACCGCTTGTAAGAAAGATAAAACAAGTACAAGTTAATGTCCCTGATTTACCACTTGTAGGTGAAAACTTTTTCAACCACGTGGCTTATCAACCAATACCACACATAGGTTGAATTCTCAAAATGCCGATACCTACTCCTCACTTACCAACCTGGGAGTTCCGGCAAGTCATACTAGTGACCAATTTTCAATTTGTCAACAAACAATATAAAAATGATGCCGATTCATGCTCCGCGATTACCAACTTGGGAGCTCCGGCAAGTCCATGATTTTACTGTTCGTAGTAGGTACCATCCCAGTCACGAACCAGGGATGATACTTTACTTTGCTTCTTTGTTTTCTTCTCGTAAAATTCCTTGATTCCCTTGACTTTCCTGTCAACCATTTTCCCAAAAATATGTTTAACTTTGGAATTAAATGCTTTTTCAACATCAAAATTTTTCTTTTCAGAAAAAAACTGATTTGAAATTTCTACTTTACCAATTTTCTTCTTAAAATTTTCAGCCCGAAGTGGTGGAAATTTCACATCATCCACAGTCGGTACTGAGTTTTCACTTTTAATCTCAATTTGTGGCTCCTCTGACTTTGTGGAATCAGATTCATTGCCAGAAGATAGCTCATCTGATTTTGATGAATCAGAATCATTGCTAGAACTATCATCAGATTTCTTAACAACCCATTTCTGGTTGTCAAGGTTTGCTCTTTTCTTGTAAAATCTGTTTGAACATTCACCAATCTCAAAAGTTGAATTTTTGAACAGTTTAGTTCTATCAATTGGTGGTTCAAACACAATCTCTTTATCTTTCAGATTACGATAAACTCCCAGTTTTGATGGTATTGCCTTGGAACAATTTTTAGCAATATGTCCAACAGTGTTGCATTTGAAACAAGTTCTCGTTTCTTTCATCTGATCAGCAGTCTTCATCTCTTCTTGCTTCTTCGCAAGGAATTCTTTGTTTGACTAATTTCTGAACAACTTTTCTTTCTCCTCTTCAGTAGATGTACCTGAAACAAATATCATTTTTGATTTAAAATCTCTAACATATCTTTCATTTTTATGATTTTCTGGTGGAATAAATCCAAGTCCTTTCTTTTTGAAATTACCATTATGGTTTGGTTTCTTGTGAAAACCAGAACCAGAACTGTAACCCTTTTTCTTGTTTTCTCTTTGTTGAACTCTTGAGGTGTACTTTTTAGGTTTATCATTAAGATTTACATCGTTTATTTCAGAAATATTAATTTCTGTTAGTTTGAAAACCTTTTTTTATCATTTCTGGTTTAACACCTCTTATTAGAAATTCCTCATCAGAATATAATTTGTCAGAATCATTCAAAGTAAATGCAACTTTAAACGTTTCGTCATCCAAATTAGATTTTGATAACAGGAATTCTTTATTGCAAACTCTTTTGTCCTGTTTGACGGATTGACTCGGAATGCTGGACTCAGATTTTGACTCTGACATAGACTCCGACTTTGACTCCTCGGATTCATCTTTATCCAACACCTGATCGACCACTTTCTTTATTAACTCGGACTCATGATCAGTGTCAGACGATGTAAACGTGACATCAATATTATCCGGCAAGTTAACGGTAGACTCCGACTCCCACTGTAAATTTGTTGCCTTTTCGACTCTTTCTGAATTTGGATTTCTTGGAGAATATCCATTTTCAAGCGTGGGTGGACACTTGTTGTAACTGCCACTTTGTTTCTTACCAGATGTTTTCTCTTTAGTATCCTTCTTCTTTTCTTTCTTCTTTTCAGGAATCTTTTCTTCAGAAGCCTTCTGTTCTTCAGTTACTTCATCATCTTCAAATGCCTTCATGCCTTCAACAGTTGGATAAATCCTGTCAATGACATAAGAAGTACATGAGTAACTTTTTAACAAACGGTTTACTCTTTCAGTTTCAATTCTTTGAGTTTCCAGTTTTTGTTCCAACACAGCACACTTCTCAATATAGTTGTTCATGCTTTTCTGCTTTATCATAAAAGCTCCCTGAAGTCTCTTCATTGCTATTGCTTGTTCTTCGCTTGTTTGATTGTACTGATTCATTGCTTTGTTCAGAACATCGTATGATTCCTTCAACCTGTTTATGTTGTTAATCAACTCACTGTTTTTCTTCTTTATAATCTCACAGGTTTCACAATCCACAGGAATCTTCCTTGCATCAACTTCTTCAACAACTTTAAACTTTGGAACTTCCACCTTTTTCCTTATCACTGGTACTTCTTCATCATCACTGCTAACTGGTATTTTGACCTTTTTCTTTTTCCTTTTAACTTTTTCATCTTCACTGTCACTCTCTTCCATCATTTTAAAATGAGCTGCCAATCTTCTAGCATGATACTCTCTATCATCATCACTATCTTCTTCAACTCGAGCGACAAAAGCTTTTTGATGTGAAGTTTTGTTTGGATCATAATCATCCCAACTACAACCTTCTCAGTTAAAACCTTCCGGTAACTTTTCATCATCTTGGTTAATCAGGCATGCTTTACTATCAGCTGAGATATATTTGTCCCAATTGAAACCCTCCGTTGGCTTTTTGTCATCCTGATTCACCATACACGCTCTCTTTGAAGACTCCTCGATTACTTTTCTACCATGTGCCACTTGCGGTTCTTGTTGTTGTTGTTGTGCAACTTGATGATAAATGGCCTTCCGGTAGTAATCATTGTTGTTGTTGAACGGATTTTGAGCTCCACTTGCTTCGCGGTTTTTGCACTCCCTCTTGAAATGTCCTTTTTCCCTGCAACGAAAACAAGTGACTTTAGATTTATCAAAACCCAAAGTAGAAACATTAGCTTCACGTAAATCATCTCTTCCTGTGATCTGCTTAAATTTCTCAGCTCGTCTTAACACACTTGCCAAACACCACTTTATATCCATCAATTCCATCTCTTCAGCATCAATCTGATCGTAATCCTCTTTTGTGAGCATTGGATTCCCGATCCAACCTGCAACAAAACTACCATATGATTCCAACACGGTTCCCAACAAAGACATGCGACTCTTAGCAATTTCTGCTGAATAATCCTCATCATTCTCAAGATTCAGTACAATGTTGCATTGTAGCTTCTTGCCATTCTTTGTTGTTGAAATGTTTGGATCAAATGATGGATATGATGAAAAACTTGTGTTGCTTTTTGATCCTTTAGAAGAACTTCCAGATGAACTCTTTGCATTGAAAGCAGTTTCAATCTTTGGTGACATGTTGGTGGTTTTATCACTGACCCCACCTTTGTAATAAAGACCAATGTCTTGTTCACCATCGAAATCTTTCATTCTTAAAACCTTTCTCTGTTCCATCTCCTGAGCCTCAATCTTTTCAATGAATTTGCTCAGTGTCAGATTGCTAAAACCTTTCTTGTTCCTCAACATCATGAGATATGTACCCCAAGTATCATAAGGCAATGCATCCGCTAATTTTTCGATCAACTCTTCATTATCTTTCTCGATGTTCAATCTCTTCATGTTGGCTAGCAAATTGCAGTATCTTTCAATGATTTGCTTTGTGCTTTCATTTTTCAACCCACGAAACAGATCAAATTCTTTCTTTAAAAGCGACTTTTTGTTCTTGACCATCTCTTGGCTTCCATGAAATTTTGATCTTAACGCTTTCCAAATTGAATAAGACGTTCCATTATGTTGCAATAGAACCAAGATATCTTCTTTCACAGCTTGTTGTAGCAGACTTAGCATCATTTTTTCATCTTTGTATTTCTTTCTGTCTACAGCGCTAAGGTCTTTTATGGTAATAATCTCTTCCTCATCATTCATCGGTCTAATATATTTCGTTTCAACACATTCCCAAGCATCTATGTAATTTGCTTGTACCCAATTCTCAAACCGTCCTTCCCAACCTTTATACTCCTCGATGTTCAAGAGCTTAGGCGGTTTTTGCATCGTCCCCGTTTCATTTTCCAACATTGTGTTCTGTGCGAGAGTAATCGGGGTAACTGGTGTAGCGAATGCGTTGTAAAATTCCTCTTCTATGTTTCGGTTTTTCAAAGTTCCCAAAAACAGTTAGTTCAAGCGGAATTACACTTTGAAGCGGAATACTCCTTTCAAGCGAAATACCTAATTTCGCTTGGACCACTCAAGCGGAATAAGGACCTTGAAGCGGAATCAGTGATTCAAGCGGAATCACTCAAGCGAGATTACACCTTTGAAGCGAAATTAGCTACTTTCAAGCGAAATCAGCCGAACTTTCAAGCGGAATAAGACTTTTAAACGGAATTATGCTCTAATTCCGTTTGAAATGCTGCTGATGTCATCATCATCTCGTAATGGTTTTTTCAAGCGAAATTAAATTTTTTTACCTGTTTTAGATCGATTTTAGGCCTGAAACTTTCAAGGCTTTGTTAAAACACTAATGTGCACATTCTGTGAGAAATTTAGCCAATTTTAACTGTGAAAACTTGTAAATTTTGAAAAAGAAGGTGTAGAAATCAGAATTTTCAGCTGAATTGGTATGAACTCTTCTTCCTGAGCTCTGATACCACTTGTAGGATCGTTTTCAGACCTGAACGAGTCGATCAGAAGAGTTTTGCTCAGTATGAAAGGCGGAAACAGACGTACTGAGGTCAATTCAGCTAGAAAATCACTTAAACTGTCGATATTATTGATATAATGACGTTTTACAGCGAGACGAAACTTCGGCAGCACTTCGTTGCTCTGACCAGAAAGATTACATCGGATCTTGCTTGAACAATATTTATAAGGCTGTGATTCCGCTTGAGAGAGTTCCAAGCAAAATCAGATTCCAAGCGGAATCTAATTCCGCTCGAAATTACATGGTGCACTTTCAAGCGGAATCACCATGTTTCAAGTGAAATAACCTTTAATCTCAAACTACGTGCCCTGATCTAACATTCTAAGTACAAGACTCGATACAAGACGAAGTCGACAGACGCATGCACCAACAACTTCAAACATCATACATAACAAACTACAGGGACCATAATTGACAAAAACCGAAAAGGTTTCATGGGCACTTGGCCGGGACTCGCGGACCAGACCACATCAACCTCCATGACACGCGGGAGGCTGTGATCCGCAGCCAGACGGATTCTGCTCTCGGATTGGCTCTTGTTTACCCTCCAACCACCACTTAACTCTCTTTAATTCACTTCTAACCACTAACCCTAATCCCCCACTATATATACACCCATTCCCACTCTCATTTTCACTTTCCATACCCCTCAAACACTCTAAATCAATCGAAAATTCAGGACTTGGCGGGATTTTGAGTGCAACATGTTTACATATACAAAATACACTCAAATAGATACTTTTATGCAATCATATAAACAATCTAATACATGCTTACTACTATGTTATGCTTGATTCGTGTTTCTGGGTGATTCTTATGTGATAAACTTGTCATTAACTTCGTACGAGCCTCCCCTTAACATGTATAGCACTATAAGAGTAGCGCACTGCCCGTGAACCAGAGGCCTTGTTAAGTTTATTTATACTTGCGGTAATCAGAGGGTTGACTTGTAAATCGCATGCCAGTTTATAGTTAATCTTGATAACTAGGTTTGCCATGTGGATTGTTCATTTTTATACTTATATGCTAGTACTCCAAAACTTGTATACTAGCCAATACTTTTGTATTGAACTATCCTTTAAAATATGTTGCAAGATTATGATATTGATGATGATGATGCACGGAACTTAGTAAGATGCCTAGAAACACATTTTAGACATTAAGTACTTGTAATGTAATTCATTTTGTTTCAACTTGTTGTATTCGATTTTAAACAATGTAATTGATTCTTTTAGCAATGAAATGAAATTTAATATTAAACACTTGTCACAACTTAGTGTTATGAGTAATGAGCAATCTATTTCATCTCACACCGATGTTTCCGCCATCGGTTGGGGGTGTGACAGATTGGTATCCGAGCCATAACTATAGGGAATTAGGAGAATTGCCATGCTTTTGACGTAGTCTATAGTTAAGCACCATACTCGACCATACTTGATTTATGTGCTAAATTCTTGAATTGCCTTTTATGTGCTCATGTTTGCTTTAATATTTCAAAACATACGCCTTTCCTAAGGCCTTTTACGCGATTATGTTAAACTCGAAAACACTTGTATTATACAAACGAGACAACTTCACCAAAATAGGCGTGAAACCCACAATTTGGTGAACGACTCTCAATCCACTTATTCTTTTTACACAAAATTCACCATCAAGTTAGGAGTGAAATCCTCACCTTGATGGAGAATTTCCGTTTCAAATCTAGTGGACCCTCGTCAGCGTGTCGGAATTAACTTTCTTGACCTGACGAGTACTAACCACACTTAGGGTACGATGTTGTCAAGTTAGGGGTGAAACCCGCACCTTGTCAACTAGTCCCACTCCTTGATTTTCAAAATCCCGCCAAGTCTTGAATTTTCGATTGATTTTCAAAATCCCGACAAGTACTAACCAAACTTAGGGTACGACGTTGTCAAGTTAGGGGTGAATACCGTTAACCGAAATTTCGGCGAGAGTATTCCACCTAATAGGCGAAAGCATGCTTCCCAAACTCAAAAGAACTTTCGACCACTTTGGTTTAGTCAAAAGTTCCGTTTTGGAACAATCCAAGTTTTAATCAAACCTTTATTTTACTAGTATCAATTTTATGCTTAATGATCGAAGTGTCGCGCTCCGGTCAAAGATAATATTTATAAGCCCTAATTACCCTTAACAAATAGCTAGTGGTAGTAAGGGGTCGAACCATGAAGAGTATGTGGTTTGCGAATGGACTTGATTGAATTTAAACAAATATCACAACTTATGAAGCTTGCTAGAATATTTTTTGTGGTTTTGTTTGGTTGAAAAGATGTGAATTAAACTAACGGAATCGATTGAATTAATTAACTACTAAAAATTAACGATTGTAAGAAAACTTGATTAATAAAACAATATGGAATAACAAGGTTCACACCCAGTT
This sequence comes from Helianthus tuberosus, assembly GCA_030545235.1. Taxonomy (NCBI): domain Eukaryota; kingdom Viridiplantae; phylum Streptophyta; class Magnoliopsida; order Asterales; family Asteraceae; genus Helianthus; species Helianthus tuberosus. Next base: position 7,754 of record JARYGA010058084.1, read on the forward strand.
TCAACAAATGCAAGACTTAGGATTACTATGTATTTTAATTTGATTTACTCAAAATAATTCATTAACGAGTCAACAATCACAAAGCTTAGGTGCCAATCACTATCAACGTCATAGACAACGGACCACGATGCACTTCGTTACTTTGGACTAGCAAATCCTATCAAAAGACAAGGCATAAATACGTGTATTCATTTCACAAAGTCAAATTTAATCATTCACTCGACAATTCGTAAATTCAATACAAACATAGGACAATTGTCTAAAGATTCAAATGTAATTCAAGTTGTCACAAATCAAACATCAAAACATAATAAACTCTAAATCTTACAAAAGTCTACACCGGGGTGAAACCTCCACGAAATTAGCCACGCATGATCGAAAGGATTTGATCACCGGATGCTTGGAACTCGATTTGGATCATCTTGAAGCTTGGAGAATGGTGGAATGATGGCTTAGGGTTTGTGGTAAAATGGTAGAAATGAATGAATGAATGGATTGAAGGACTAGGGTTTTGAATGGAGATGATGGTGAATTCGATGATCAATCGGTTGATTCGGATGATGATGATGATGATGATTGGTGATGGATTGGTGGTGATACTTGGCTCCAAGAACTCAATTCAAATTCCCAAGAATGTGTAACTCCCGTATGTTGACCAAAAATTATGTTATAACTCGTCCCAACAACCAAATCAACAACTTTCGCATCTGAGAAAACTACAGCCCGTCGGCGACGGCTTGGGGACCCGTCGGTGACGGCCTCCCTTTTGCTGGATTCCGTCTGACGCTTTAAGTTCCTGGTTACGAGCATGTTTGGCCGACGAGAATTTTTAAGGGGCGTCGCCGACGACCACAGGGGCGTCGCTGACGACCTCTCCAGCTCCTATTTTTCGTTTTTCCCATTTCGCACTCCCGATTGATCCGTTTGATGTCCCGGTGGTCTGTTTTTCGCCCTGGTGACCCGTATAGCTCCCGAAAAGTTCCTTAAACTTCGTTAAACCTGCAAAACACAAATTTAATTAAAAGTAGGCTATTCAAGATTAAAAGTCAAGTAAAAACCCAAACTTAAACATAAACGAGCACTGTTATTCGACCACGTATCACTTCCCCACACTTGTCTTTTGCTTGCCCTCAAGCAAATCTGTCTTTCACTTTCACATGGGTCGAACAAAGAATACACTCCCCATTCCCGAGACGAAGGTTAAGGCCGATTGTCATACCCAACTTCAAACTCTTTACAATTTTCAACATATTTAGCAATAATTGATTGATTATGTAAGAATGGTTATCCAAGATTAACCCGACCTTGAAACCAATAAATCATGCACATCCCTCACAATGTTCTCTCCACTCAGTTTATAAATTGGCTAATTTTCATCATATATTATCACTTTCAAAAAGTAATCACTCAAAACCGATTAGAACACGTACCCGCATAGGCTTGCAACTCAATCATTCTCCACCACCGAACACAAATACTAAGCACAAGTTATAAGGTCTTCGTAAGGGTTGTAACGGGGCTAGGTTAAGGGTAGGAAATAGGACATTTAAAGTGGCTAAGGTGATGAAGATTCAACTTTTATTGCAAAACAACTATTCTAAACACAACTAACTACCAACATCAAACTAGAAGGCAACAATTTTCGCCTTTTATTCCACAAACTAGGAACACATATTTTTGTTCTTTTCTCAAGGATTTTCTATTCTTTTTCGCAACATTTTCTGATTTTTTTTCAAACAAACAATTCACAACTATACAAACTTAACTCCTATAATCGAATTTCCATCACACGGGTTTTAAAGAAAAGGTTTAAGGTTATGGGCTAAAGGGTTGTCAAGCGAAAGGCTTAGGCTCAAAGTTGGCTACTAAGGGATAAATTTTTGGGTAGGGATGGATAAATGGTGTAAAAGGAAAAGGTTTACCTAATGCCTTAATCATTCCTGTGCTTGTATTCGGTCTATGGTCTCAAACGTATCAAAAGTCGTAAGTTCTACAATGCGTGACTAATGGTCCACTCAAACAAAGAAACATAAATATGTAATCTTATGATGTAAAAGTGGCTCAAAACCTCACATATATAAAGGGTATGATACGTGACATGCATAATGTGCTAGTTTCTTAGGCGGATTATTCTCAAATAACCACCCGCTAAATACCCGACATGCTATTAGTTTGAACTTGACCATGACAAAAGACCAAATGGGTTGTGTCATCCCTTGTTGACTTAGTTACTTGTGCTTTTGAGATCGCTTTTGAACCAAGACATTTTTGAAATTCCCCCCCCATCCCCACACTTGAGGTAAACATTGTCCTCAATGTATAGTGTTTAAACGAACGGGTCAAAATTGAAAAAATTTTACTACTCCCCCATCCCCACACTTGAGGTAAACATTGTCCTTAATGTGTAAGAACTAGAGTTTTTAAATCGTACAAGGGATGTGACACGGCTAATTTCCCAAAAATTTCACCCTGAAAAGTAAAATACAATTACAATCCACTTATTACTAACTAAAAATCAAGGTAAAAAGAAACACATGCACCTGATTTTTCTCGCTAGATGATCATGTCTTCTTCTTCTCTTCACAAAAACGGTCGTCCCTTGAACACAATGTACCTATAAATCTTAACCCTTGTGTAGAAGCATGCTTCTCACAACCATTAAAATTTGTTAGCTACTTAGTTCTACCATTTTTATGAAAGTATTACCAAGTCATATGTTAATTTACCTTGATTTATGTGGAAAATAAATTTACAACAACAAAAATCCTAACTCACTATCGTAGGAATCACGGTTGCATTTAGCTTATGCAACAAGCCCTTTTAAACCCCTCAATAGCTTGGGAGGACGAGTAGGTCTCGTGAGGGTTATATAAGGAACACACCCACAATGTTCATTTAACTAGGAAAATGAAATACTAACGAAATAAAAATTAACAAAACAAAAATATACAACAACAACAAAATACATACCTCACCGTCACCGCTGGTATCGCTCGTTCGGGTCGACTGGTGGGTTCGGGTGGTATGAGTAACCAGTGAGAGTCTCGAACATCTCCCGGTAGTTGTCAAGGGGACCCGGCTCTCCTTGCGTTGGCGGCTAAAACTGTGACGGAATGAAGCTAAACCCCACTGCCTCTAGCCAGTGAGGTGATGGATCGGAGGGACCTCGGGGAACTGGGAGGTTGGAGTAGTCGGTCCACCCGCGTGTTCTGCATAGGGGAGGCCGGCTTCCCAATCTCTCCAGTGTCGCTCCTTATCATGGAGGACCTTGGCGTTATTAATAGCCAATTCAGTGGAGACGTACAAAGCACTCCATCGGCGGCCTTCCAATGTATTTTGCTCGTTTCAGAGCCTTTCCTCATTTTCCTCCCACTCCCGTCTTCAGGTCATCTCTTCCTGCTGCTGTTGTACCAATGCTCCATTTGTGATCTTTGTCGAGCTTGGAACATCTGCTGATCTTCCATATATTTTTCCATCCTTTCCAGGTGGGCCGCTTCAAGGTCCCACTATGCTTGCAACTGGGCTTGGTGTGTCTCCTCCCAGGTCTTCCTTCTTGCCTCATACTCTCTACCTTCTCCTATGCCCGCGGAGACGTTATCAAACACCTCTTGCTGCCCACGGGTGAAATTCCGATACGAAGGTACCAGTCTAAAATTCACAAAACTTGCTACATTCGCGTTCAATTCTCGGTGTGGCCGCATGTACCTTTGCTTTGGTCCCCGTGGACCGTCAGGTTCAGTTTCATCCTCTTCGTCAACCATCTCAACATCTTCCTTAGCCCCTTGCTGTGCGTCTGGGTCAATGTATTCATACTTGTGACCCAATTCTTCGGTTACCAAATATTTACTACCAGAGAGTTGCACTTGGATTTTCCAATTTCTTTTTATTGTTGCCAAGTTGAACTCTTCCACGGGCTTAGACACCCAAAGCGACTCGGGGGGTAGACAGTTTTGTTGGAGGATCATTGCACAGATGAGACACACGTATAGAATCATCCTCCTGTGGCATGACTCCCGAGTAATCCATGTGTTCATCATAATGATGTGCCTCCACGATAACGTTGGTGTCCCACACACCAAGGCATGAATAACTCTACAATCACACGCTATCACTTTCCCCCTATCTTCAAACCGAACCATAACGTTTTCAAGGGAAATACCTTGAAGACTTTTCCCTTCAATCGTCAAGTGTCTCTTTGCAGCCACTCCCCCGTCATTGTATGGTAATACCACCTCAGTCATACCATCCGGATCATAGTCGTTTGCTTTATTATCAAAGAAATGTTCGATCGTTGGGTAATCATATACTTGCACCCCAAGGGAATTGAACCGTGCGATGCAATTTATTGTTTCAAACGACATTGTCATTTCCCCCTGCTTGTAGTACCAACTAATCTCCACTGTTCCGGGGGACCATCTTTTTTTCTAAACCTCAAAGACGCAAGCTACTCGCACACCTCCGACAAATAAACGCGGGAGGTGTTGTCTTCAAACCAATCTAAAACTCTTTCCCAACCGAGACGTTCGAACATTTGAACGATGCCCATTTTTCTAAACTCTTTAACATTAACCGACCTCTCTGCCATAACCCTATCCGGCACTGAAGTAGACACACCCGTAACCATTTTCCATTTCCACAACTTAATTTCTAGCTTTTTGTCTTGGAATGTCGAGAGGGCTTTGTTCTTGTCCTCATCCCAAACCTTAGCGCTTCGACTATCTCGGAACTTCTCCCATGCCCAATCCTACAGATACAACCTCGCATCCCCTTCTTCCAATGAGCTTAGTTGCTCCCACTTCCTAGGTAGCAATCCAGAGGAAGACCCAACCCCGGATGATGATCCTTGAACCATGGTCTTTGCTTTCTTTCTACCGCCGGCCATAACTACAATTACAAAGCAAAGGAACCATCAACATAAACTCAAATCTTCACAATAATCTCAGACTTTGAACATGGCATATGACGTTGAATTTCACTTAACAACTTGATGCAAAATCGCCTTTTTAAACTTCCAAAGTCGCATATTTTATCATCTAATAATCAATTTTTTTCATGTTTACTCACAATTCATATGATTTTAACAAAGTTCAACATCATATTCATGTTCAATCGTGCAAGTAACAAGTGTAATTACTTCACTATGGTTATTGCATGCTCAATCTAAACCAAATCAAGAGTTTACCTACAATTTTCAACTATAACATCCTACATTATGCTAAACAACCTACTCTTGAAACAAAAGTTCAAAAATTTCGGAAGATTTCAACATACCATAGGAGAATAAGGCTAAAAATTAAGTAAAGTTCATACCTTTATGTAGAAGAATGTCAAGAACTAGTTAAAAGATGCAAATCAAAGCTTTGAAGAACACCCTTCCTAAAAACCCGAATTTTTAAGTTCAGAAATCATGCAAACGAGCAAGAATTGGTGAAAACCGTGTTGAGGGTTTTGTTGCTCCTGAAAATCTACACACAATGGGCTTAAGAATCGCTTGATTTGGTTGAGGATTGAAGGAGTTATGGAAGGAAGAAGGTTTAGGGTTTTTGGAGTTTTAATGGAGAAGGTGAAGATGAGAAGGTGAGTTAGGAGAGAGAGAGAGAGCATGGATTTTAGAAGGAAAAAATGACGTGGGATGATTGTGGTTCGAATGTGTGGCAGAGAGTGATTTAGAATTGAGTTTGGGTGAGGTTTTGTGAAGCTTTGTTCGAATTTAACATAAACACATGAACCAGCATCGGCTGGCAAACGAATGCCCGTCGGCGCCGGCCTGGGACCCCGTCGCCGATGCATCACCAAAAATCCAAGTTCATCAGACACCTTAGTTTCCTGTCTACGGGTTTGTTTTCCGACGCGCGTTTCTAGACCCCGTCGGCGACTCACGTGTACCCCGTCGCCGACGCCCCTTATAAAACCAAATTTTTATTTTTTCATTTTTTAAGAAAATACAGAGAAAATTATGAACTTTTTACTAAAGTAACATATATTAATAAAAATCTTAAAAATTATTAAAAATGTTTTTATAAATTTTTATAAGTTAAACTTTAAAATACGAAACCGTTTAACGGTCCTACCACCCCTCGAAAAGTCGTGTATTATCCCTAATGCACAAAAACAAGTCTAAAAACATACCTTGCATTTTCATGACCCATTCGTGATATCCGGACTTCACACAATCAAAGGGTTAGTACGAAACAGAAACGATTATAACCAAGATACTCAAACAATTAAATAAATTATACAAAACTCTACTCAAGGTGTTACCGGTCCTTTTAATTGACCTCATAGGTTGGCACACTTACCACGAAGTTTACCAACTCCACATTCTCATCCTTTTCCCTTCGTTACCATCAAGGAACGGTTTGAGGCGGTGACTGTTAACCGTTTGCTTTGACCCATCCTTCAGGTCCTCAATGGTAACATCTCCAAGTTTTCCAACTCGTGTAATCACGTACGAGCCCATCCATTTGCTCTTAAGCTTTCCGGGAAAATATTTAAGCCTTGAATTGTAGAGCCAAAGCTTTTGACCCACTTCGAACTCCATCGGCTTCAACTTCGCGTCATGTGCCCTCTTCATATCATCCTTATACTTTGAAGCACACTCATACGCTTCTTCCCGAAGCTCCTCCAACTCGCAAAGCTTTAACTTTCGCTCCTTACCTGCATCATCATATTTCATATTAACCTCTTTAATAGCCCACCATGCATGATGTACAAGTTCAACCGGTAAGTGACAGTTTCGCCCATAAACTAAGCGATATGGTGTAGTTCCAATAGGCGTTTTATGAGCTGTTCGATAAGCCCACAAAGCATCATTTAGTTTTTTCGACCAACCCTTTCGGTCCGGTCGAACGGTCTTTTGAAAAATTTCCTTTATTTGCCTATTGGAAACTTCCACTTGACCACTCGTTTGTGGGTGATAGGGGGTAGCAATTCGATGGTCAACGCCATACCGTTTCAATTGCTTACCAAAGTTAAAGTTCTTAAAATGAGATCCCCCATCACTAATTATTACTCGAGGGATCCCAAATCAAGAAATAATATTGGTTTGCACAAAATTACAAACTACGGTATGGTCATTCGTCTTGGTGGCAATCGCTTCGACCCACTTGGATACATAATCAACCACCACCAAAATGTATAAGTTGCCATGCGAATTAGAGAATGGGCCCATGAAATCGATCCCCCACACATCAAATATATCTACAATAAGGATCGGTTGCATGGGCATCTCATCCCTTTTAGAAATACCCCCTAATTTTTGACACTCTACGCAGTTTTTAGCGAAATTAAATACGTCCTTAAAAATAGTCAGCCAATAAAGACCACTATTGAGCACTTTGTGCCCAGTTTTGTGACCACTGAAATGACCTCCACAAGCAAATGAATGCAAGTGCATCAAGACACTAGGAATCTCCTCGTCGGATATACATTTTCTAACGACTTGATCCGGACATATCTTGAATAAGTCCGGTTCTTCCAATGTGTAATACTTGATTTGAGAAAGGAAGTGCAACTTCTTCCTTCTATCCCAATGAGCTGGCAAGTCACCTGTAACCAAATAGTTAACAATATTAGCATACCATGGTAATATTGAAACTTTTAAAATTTGCTCATCTGGGAAATTCTCATTAATTTCCACACGAGAAGAATCCTCCTCCACTATCAATCGAGACAAGTGGTCCGCAACCACATTCTCACTCCCTTTCTTGTCTCGAATCTCCAAGTTAAATTCTTGTAGCAAGAGAACCCATCGGATTAATCTCGGCTTTGCATCCTTTTTATCCATGAGATATGTAGGTCCCGGTTTTCACACCGAACGATTGCGTAACGACACGTTCCACGTGCGGAATCCGTGAATGTGCTTGACCGAACACACGAAAACGTACAATAACCGTGATTCAATTGATTATGATGACATATACAAAGCCGAGAATCACGTAGAGAGAACTTTCTCTCTCTAGACTTTCTCTCTCTAAGATTATCTCTCTAAACCTCCAAATGAGCAAAAGTCTGTAAAACTAACCCTAAGAGATCTATTTATAGGCCAAGGATATAAGGAGACTCTCCTTATTTACAATTATGCCACCTTGCCTTTTTAACTACAACATGTAACATAAAGTCTAGATCTCTTCTATTTCTGCTACGGTTAAGATTGACGGAGGCGATAGACATACTGCACTAACAGACTCCCCCTTGGATATTGCCGCAGTCAATCCGTAGTCAAACTCGTAGCGACTTTTCTTTCTCTCTCTTTCTTGAACAGAATCCCGGTGGATCTGTCTTGAGCTTCAGCTCCCCCTTTCAGCAAACTCTTTCTTCAGGCTCCCCTTTTCGTCAAGCTTCCGTGCTTTGGGATCGACACCTGGCTTTCCGTATACAAGATCCTTCATGATAGTTTCCTGGCTTCTTGAATCCACGCTTCCTCTTGCGTTGAGCTCGTCTTCAGACTCCCCCTTAGACTCAGCTGTCAGGATTGTAGTCTGGCTTTCACAGGTTCACAAGTTCAGGATCAATTCCTAGCTCTATTATGCATCTGCTCAGGATTTGAAACCTGGTTATCCTGCATATCCTCTACCTCAACATAAGTTTCACAAATTTATAACATTTAGTTTTAAGAAACTTACTGGTAGAAATCATTCTTTCATCAATAAAAATAGTTACATCAAGTTCAAGTGAATGACCTTGATTAATTAAACACACAATCTTTCAAAACATTTGTATATATCATTCAAAGTTTTCAACAAACTTTCCCAACCCAATATAGTTCATCATGTTTAGCACTTGGAATTTTGAAAATTCGCTTTCCAACATCAGTTGTCGAAAATCTTTTTGTATTTTTCAAAATTTTATGCTAAAACACTCCGAAAATCTTTTTGGATTTTTGTTTTTAAAAGAAATGCAGTAAAGAAATATATACAAACAATATTTTTGTGAGTTTGTGTAAGAGGATCATATCAGTTTATGAGACAAATCACTAGCACCGTTAAGCTTTAATCATTTTAAGTTCTAAACGATTCACATAGATTGACGATATAGTTGTCCTCTTAGACTCAATCTAAAAACTTTCGAAATGCTTACCGATACGTTAAGGTATATTAATTTTGCACTAAATTCTTATGGACCCCACGATCTCAGCATATCCCGTCATCATGCAATACACTAACTCAAGTAATGCCTTTAAACTTTCATCAACTGTGATATGTGCGAAAATAATGCAGAATGTTTAAACATTAACAATCAGGTCGATACTTCCGTATACGTAGAGAAAGTCCAATGTTTAAACAAAATAAGAAATAAAAACAAGTTGAAGTTGTTTAGGCTTTAACCACCAGGTCGATACTCCCGTATACGCAGAGGTGATCCAAAGCTTAAACGAAACACCAAAGAAAATAAAGCAGAACGTTTAGGCAATAACTGTTGGACCGTTCTACGACCTTGAAACGTCAGTTAAGGCAGTTCATCTTTGAGTACGGAGGCGGAATCAACGTAAACAAAGTCATAACAGCTAGTTTCCTTTTAATCTTCCTTTTCTGATTGATTTTTGTGCTTGTACAATGTATTCTGATACAAAACCGACAGCACTTCGTCTCACACACAATGACGAAGTCTCCTACAAATGACACACACATAACCTATATATAGACCTAAGATTTCGCTTGAACCCATTTCAAGCTAAATCTTGATTTCGCTTGAGCCCATTTCAAGCTAAATCTCCTGTGTTGATTTAGCTTGAATCACACAAGAACACTTTCAAGCGAAATCTACAAGTTAAACATGTAAAAACCCTAATTTAAACCTTATTGTGTGTTCATTCAAACTATCTAGACACAAGACTTGATTAAGACGTAATCAGCAGACATTCAATGCACCAACAGACTCCCCCTTGGATGTTGATGAAGTCTTTGGCTTCAAGTCTTTGTCTTTATCAATCTTCAAACATTGTAAAAACTCTCTTCAATCTTTATCTTCAAACTTTAAACTTCAATCTCCCCTTTGACTGTTGATCCAGACTCCCCCTTTCACAGACTCCCCCTCTCGATATGCTAGAATCTGAGATATCTGGTTCAAGCTTTGACAATTAGCTTCCGTTGGGAATAATGAAGTCCAAACCTGTTACTCAACCAAAAAACATTACAAACTATCTTTTCAACATTAACTCACAAACTCAATCAGTTTTAACAATCCACTCAAGTATTCAGATCCAAGTTAATGACCCTGATCACTTGATTAATCTACCAAGTCCAAATTAATGACCTTGGTTGATCTTTTGACGAATCAATACTGATTTTAAAAACATTTTCAAACATATTCTGAAAATAATAAGTATCAAATTAATGAACTTGTTTTTGACTTTTCAAACAATTCAAACTTCATCAAAGTAAGCTTTCCTCATTCTTCAGTCCAGAATCTCCTGCATCTGCTTCAATCATCTGAGAATCCAACAATCAACTCTCCACTTTGGTTTGTCGGAAAATAAAGCAGAAATAAAATCTTTTTGGATTTTATCAAAGTGTTCTAAACTAAGAAATGAAATACAGAAAACTTAAATTGCAGAAAATAAACAAAGTAAACTATTTACAAACATATTTTTGGCGAGCGTGTCAGGGAATCATATCAGCTCTTCAGACAAATTACAAGTACCGTTAAGCTTCATTTCATACTCAGACTTAAACAATTCACCTCGATTGTCGATATACTGATCCATCTTAAATTCCCACACAAATTTCAATTTACTCAGGATACAATTTAGATGAATTATGAACTTAGCTCATTCATGTGTCCCACCTCTTGAATATACTCCCGTATCCAGAATCCCAATAATCAGTCTTACAGGTGAGTATACTACAATGATATCTGTATATAAATTAGGTATGCGAGGGCCGAGGGATCTCAGGTCGATACTTCCGTATACGCAGAGAGATATCAGCTTCGACTTTACGGTATATCCCCTTTAGAGGATCTTTTTGCTTACAACAGCAGCGACTATCAATTTTATTGTTTCATCGGCATGCTGAGGGTTTAATGCTATGTTTCAAGCATTGCAGAAAGTATTATCCAAGGACTAGGTCAGAACCACCGTTCAGCAGAAGTCCCGGAATAATACCCCAGACATCATTGAGTATAAAGACCTAGTATATCAGATTATGAGACCTTTCAAACGAGATTTCAGGGGTTACCTATATATCCAAGTAGTGTTCCCCACGAAATTCACAAGTTTGAAATTTAGGTTTATATCCCGAATAAATCTACTAAATGTGCGAAAACCTATCGACACATCATCAGTGAGACTGTTTAACTCATTTATACTTTACAAATTTTTAGCATACTGTAATCGTCTAGCCGATGTACTATCATTTTCCCTATATACACAAGCTCTTTTTCAGATTTTATCATGTTTTTGTATTTTTGCATTTTTTACTGTTTTTGTATTTTCTGAAAATATAAACTATATACAAATATCTACTCCCCCTAAATACCAAAACAAGTAAAAATTCGACAAACCATTGCAGATTGTTTCTCGTCTTCATCCGCAACAGTACTTTCATCAACACCCACAATTCCATCCGACACCGAAAGAAGCTTCATACCGTTCAGTTTTAACAAATATTTAAACTGATTTTTATCAAAAGCTTTGGTATGTAAATCAACTTTCTGTTCGTCAGTGTGGATTTTCTCAATTCGTATCAACTTTTTCTCAAAACAATCACGAATAAAGTAATGACGAATTTCTACGTGTTTAGTTTTAGCGTGATGTACTGGATTCTTTGTTCTATTTATAGCGGCCTCATTATCAACAAAAAGAGGTGTGTTAAGAAACTGCAAACCGTAGTCGCGCATCTGTTGCTGTATCCACAAGATCTGAGAGCAGCAACTGCTAGCAGAAACATACTCCGCTTCACATGTAGATAACGCCACAGACGTTTGTTTCTTACACTGCCAGGTAACCAATCTAGGACCAAAGAACTGGCATCCTGCAGTTGTTGATTTTGAATTGACTTTGCAGCATCCGAAATCCGAATCGGAATACCCTTCGAGCGTAAAGTCGCCTTTCCTAGGATACCACAACCCCAATGAAGGAGTTCCTTTCAGGTAGCGCAATATCCTCTTCACAATGATCATATGCGATGCTCTCGGGTTAGATTGAAATCTTGCTGCGAGGCACGTTGGGTACATGATATCAGGACGTGAAGCAGTTAGGTACATTAAAGAACCTATCATGGAACGGTAAAACGTTTCATCAGCCCTGTCTCCGGTGAGATCTGGGTGAATCCGATGATTTGTTGCAAGTGGGGTAGCAGCTGGAGTAGAACTTGACATCCCAAATTTCTCTAGAATATCATGAACATACTTTGACTGATGAATGAAAATTCCCTCAGGAAGTTGTTCAACTTTTAAAACCCAGAAAGAATTTCATCTCCCCCATTGATGACATTTCAAACTTTTGCTTCATCACTGATTCAAAATCTTTGCATAGATTTTCATTTGTCGACCCAAAAATTATATCGTCCACATAAATCTGAACTATCAGAAGATGACCATCGACCTCTTTAGTGAAGAGAGTGGCATCCACTTTTCCACGAATGAACTTGTTGGCTAGTAGGTGTTGAGACAAAGTCTCGTACCAAGCTCTCGGGGCCTGGTGTAAACCATACAGCGCTTTGTCCAATAAGTAGACCTTGTTTTTGTGGATTGGATCGGTGAAGCCCGGTGGCTGACCGACATAAACCTCCTCTTTAACCTTCCCATAAAGAAACGCCGATTTAACATCCAACTGATAAACTTTAAAGTTCTTCCAAGACGCAAATGCTAGGAAAATTCTGATTGCCTCTAGTCGTGCTACAGAGCATAGACTTCAGTAAAATTAATCCCCTCCTGTTGACTAAAGCCCTGAACAACAAGTCGAGCTTTATTTCTTATAACAACTCGTCTATCGTCCCTCTTGCACTTGAACACCCACTTGGTATTAATCTTTCTCTGACCATCCGGCAAATCAACTAACTTCCACACTCCTAATTTCTCGAATTGACTAAGTTCCTCCTGCATTTCATTGACCCAAGAGTCTTCAGTAAGCGCCTCTTTGTAAGTTCTTGGCTCAACCTGCGAGATAAAACAACTCAATGAGAATTCAGTTTGCAAAGGAGCAACTTTTGTATAAAAACATGTAAGCCCTTTATCAATCTGATTTCGAGTGCGAACGCCTGTCTGCAATTCTCCTATAATCAACTCCTCTGGATGATATGAAAAAGTTCGCGGCATCACTTCGCTTGGAACATCTACATTTCCCTCCAGATTAGTAACATTCTGCTCTGCATCTTGTTCACCAACTTGGTTTGTTTGACTTGAAATCTGAATTTGCTCCCCCTCAGAATCTGAATCACCATGATCAAATACTGGCATGTTTTCAGCTTCTAGATTATCATTCTGAGCCGACTGATTATCCTGAGCAACTTCATTCTGTTGGACATCATCATGTTCACCAGCATTACTCAGACCTGCTTCATCGTCATTTGAAGTTTCCTGTGGTCTCCTCGAATACTCAGCTGGGAACCTTAGCTGCGACTCATATTCACGCAAAATATCCAACTCATCAAAGAAATGTTCATCATCCTCTGATTCTTCTCTCATGTCAAACGAATCCCAAAGTTTGTCATAATGATAACGCCATGAATCACCAGGATTTTGTGGCGGCATAGTATAACCTTGACATTCCACATTTGCAGCTTCAATAATCCGCTTCTCACTTGGAACGAAGACACGTCGCATTGAATTTGCATAACCAACAAAAATTCCCTCAATGCTCTTCGGACCAAACTTTCCATGAGGCTCTATAACCATACAAGGTGACCCAAACGGTTCTAGATACTTCAAATTCGGTTTGCGGTTATTGATTAGCTCAAAGCATGTTTTGTTGAACTTCTTGACAATGAGAACCCTGTTGAGCGTATAGCATGCGGCAGAAACAGCTTCAGCCCAAAAATTTATCGGTAACTTTGAATCTGCGAGCATAGTTCTAGCCGTCTCAATTAGTGTCCGGTTTTTGCGTTCTGCGACTCCATTCTGCTGCGGAGTGTACGGAGCACTAAACTCATGCAATATACCTCTTACATCACAAAATTCTTCCATCTTGCTGTTCTTGAATTCAGTACCATTATCACTTCGAATTCTCTTGATACGCCTTTGGTACAAATTCTCAATCTTCCTGAATAGCCCCATCAAACTGTCAAATGTTTCATCTTTCGTCTTCAAGAAAGAAACCCACGAAAATCTGGAATAATCATCAGTAACGACCAAATAATAGTAATCTCCTGTAATACTTTTGACATTCACCGGACCAAACAAATCCATGTGAAGTCTTTCCAAAGGTCCCGAAACTGAATTGACTTGCTTTGTAGGGTATGACTTTTTCTTCTGCTTGCCTTTAATGCAGCTAATGCACTCCCCTTCCAGATGAAAACCTTTGATATTAACACCCAAAACCAAATCATTGTGCACCAAGTGATTCATCTTCCTTAGGTGAATATGCCCCATCTTGCGGTGCCACAATCTTGATTCTTTCTCAGTTGCTCTAGACACAAAACAATGTGCTTGACCAGTAGTTGTAGTTGCTACACTCATATCTAACACATATAAATCATTCACTCTAGGTGCCCTCATGATAATCCATTCTTCAGGAACAACAAATCCAGGTTTCAAAATCAAACATTCTTTATCAGTGAAGTGAGTAGTATACATATTGTCACAAATCTGCGAGATACTAAGCAGATTGTTTTCCAGCTAAGTGATGTAGTTAACTCTCTCCAACGTCACAATCCCATTGGATAACGTTCCTTCACCAACAATTCTACCACCTTCATGACCTGCAAAACCCACATAACCACCATTGATATTCCTCACATCATACAGCAATGCAGTTTTTCCTGTCATATGTCGAGATGCGCCACTATCCATGATCCATCTTGAAATGGCTCTTGGAAGATCCTGCACATACCACAAGTTGATTTCAAAACATTTCAATAAAGATGCCGATTCATGCTTCGCGAACAAGGAAGCTCCGGCAATTCAAACTGCTTATTCGAACATGGTGTCCACCCAGGCCTCATCAGCCTTAGGTGTAACCTTGACTCTCGCAATTTGAATTTTGAAATTTTCAGCCTTCAAAGGTGGAAAATTTGCATCATAATCAACCGAAATTGATTCTTCAGCCTTTTTCACTTCAGAAGTTGAAATTTTCATTTCAGTTTTTGGTTTCCAAACTTGTTGAGATAAAGTAAGCCTTTTATAAAACTTGTCGCTTTTAGTTACCACTTTCTTTACGGGTTCATTTTTCATTTTGATGTTGTCATTTTTCTCATTCTTTTTCTCAACAATGATTGGTGTTTTACCCTTCACATCAACTTTCTTCTTTTGTCTATCAACAACTTCAGTCTTAAGCTTGGAGTTGGTGCAATTTCTTGCAATGTGACCAACTTTGTTACATCTAAAACATGTACGAGTATCAACAACTCGACTTGTGCCTTCAGACTGAGGTTGTGAAGCCCTCTTCTCAAAGAACTCTTTATTTGATTTTGAAAAAAATTCATTTTCCTCATCAGAAAGTGAACTTGAACTATTCACAAACACCTTCTTTTCTGCAAATCTTTTGTTTTGAAAACTCTTCTTCTGATAACTATTACCACTCCGATAACCACCCGACCAATTGTTTCGATTGTTATTATAAAAACGTGGTGGAACAACAGGCTTTTTGTAATAAGCTTTATCTTTCTCAAAATTCATTTGCCTTTTTGTTTGACTCAAACTGTTCACTTCTGACAACTCAACTTCAATCAATTTGAACACATTTGTCAACTTTTTCACATTAACATTCTCAATAGGAAACTCAGAATCCGAATACAACTTATCAGATCCAGCCATCTTGTACATCACAAGACCCGGTTCATCACTTAAGTTGTTTTTGGATTTTGATTTCTGAATGTACTTGTCCAAGAAACACCCATCTTCCTCAGTAGTGTCACTATCCATTTTAAGCACATTTTCAACAACACCTTTTACAATATCATTTTGGACACTATCGTCATTGGAAGATGTAAACATGACATCAATGTTTTCTGGAAGTTTAACTTCACTTTCTTCTTCAATTTCAACCAACCCAGACTGCTTTTTAGTGTAATTATCAAGAACAGGTGGTGGAACTTGATGAAACCCCACCCCAGTTCCATCACAATACACATCTTCGCCCGCTTTGTCTTTCCCGATTGGTTTGGGAATGATGTGTTGCAAAACAAAGCTCGCGGAGCTATAACTGTTAAGCTTCAACTGGATTCGCTCGTTTTCGATTACAGCCTCTTGAACTTTAAGTTTCAATTTAGCGATTTCATCCAGTTGTTGGTTGATTGATTCTTCTTTTACCCTAAGCACTGCTTTTAGATGTTCATTCTCTTTAAAAGTTTTACCATTTCGATCATCACAATCTTTCATTGTGCTTTTGAGTTTTTCAAATTTTTCAGAAATCTGACGGTTTTCAAGAATCAACTTTTCATTTTCTTGTTTAATTTTGTCATGATCAATTTTATCATTTTCAATTTGTCTAGTTAATTCTCTTATCCGTTCAGTTGAAGCTTTAACTGTTTTGTCACGATCAAGAATCTGATTCTCAACACTTCTGACCTTTGCTGTCAGATCATCAACTTTCTTTCCGTTGAGATACGTGACTGTGCTACAAAATTTGCACTCTTTGTTGTAATTTTTGCAATCATCATTTCCATCGATTTTCTTACCTGACACATTTGTTGACACATCTGAACTGACCTGGCTTTTTGACTCAGACACGGAGTTAGAGTCTACCTCAAGTGCCTTAGCAGCCAGCACTTTGTCAGCCATATTTCCCAAGTTCTCAGCATTCAACTCCTAAGTTGTGTCAATAATTCCAGTATCAACTTTCTTTGCTTTCTCGATCTCTTCTTTCTCCTTCTTCTCTTTCTCTTCTTCTTTCATTTTCTCGGTTGGAGTTCCCCACCATTTGTGTTGCCAATACTCATCATCATCTTTGTACTGCTGGATTATGGCTTCGATATCAAGCGTACTATCATCGATCGCAATATTTCCATACTCATCAAGATAACACTCTCTGTCTGGATCCCATCTATTTGCTCTCCTCGCCTCCAGAAAGATACGAGATATTCTAATGATTTTGTTTTCAGCAATCATTTTTCTGTATTGATATTTTTGCTCTTCAGTTCGATCGTCTTTCCACGGAATAGGATCGTCATTTTTCGCCATGAATGCGTAACCAACCGCATCTTCTTCTGGTAGAACCTCTTGACTCCAGTCATAACCCTCATCATCGTAAATCACCGCAAGAGCTCTAGATTTCTCTTTGTTGTCTTCAACCTGTTTCAATCTAGGCGGCTCATATTTATTCTGATGATAAATTGCCTTCTTGTAGTAATCATCTCTGAAAGGGTTCTCCGACTCATCAGCATAAGCGTTTCTGCATTCTCGTTTGAAGTGACCTTTCTGCTTACACTTGAAGCATGTCACCTTGGACTTATCGAACCCCAGCTTAGTAGATGCACCACCAATTGTTTTCCTTCCGGTAATTTCCATGAAACGTTGTGCTCGACGAACAGCACTTGCCATAGCCCAACGAATATCGATCAGTTCCATTTCTTCCGGATCAATCTGATCATAATCTTCT
This sequence comes from Helianthus tuberosus, assembly GCA_030545235.1. Lineage (NCBI taxonomy): Eukaryota > Viridiplantae > Streptophyta > Magnoliopsida > Asterales > Asteraceae > Helianthus > Helianthus tuberosus. The sequence goes on from JARYGA010058084.1 coordinate 25,449, forward strand.
TTCGTCAGATTGGTTTTGCCTATCTTCCCAGCTACTAGCCCTTCATACGATTCCAACACCGATGCTAGGAAGATCATCTGTTACTTGGCCGACTCCTCATCAAAGTTCTGAGCATTCTTCAAATCTATCGCGATGTTACATTGAAAACGATTCTTTGCATCTGAATGATTTCCAGAAGATGAAGATCCACTGTGATAACCACTATGACTTCCACTACTTTGACTGCTTTGACTTTCTTTTCCAGCTGTCGACACATTTTCAGCAGAAAACGCAGTTTTTGGAGAAGTTGCTTTTGGCATCATGCTTTTTGGATAATACAAATCCAAATTCTGCTGGTAAGATGAGTGATTAACTTTGTATGTCTTCTTCAACTCCAACTCGTGACTCTCAAGTTTCTCAATCAGCAAATCTAATGTCAACTTTTCTGGTTCTTTGATAGTTTTCTTCAGCATCAGTGCATAATATCTCCAATCCATCTCATCAGGTAACGAATCGAACAATTTGTTGATAAGATCTTCTTCAGGAATTTTGATATCATGTCTTACTAATTCCAGCTTCAGATGACCAAACCTTTCTATCATTTTACAAACTGACTCGTTCTTTAAACATCCAAACAGATCAAACTCTTTTCTAAGAAGTTTCTTTTTGCTTTTCTTAATTTCTTCACTACCTATACATTTCTTTTCTAACTTTTCCCAAAGATCTTTTGCATTTGAATAGTCGATCAAGGCAATAATGTCTTCCTGGACTGACTGAAATAACAAAGCCACACACTTTTGTTCAGCTACAAACGATTCAATTTCCTCAGCTGCTCTTAAAGTTTCACCATTTTTGTTTCCATTGACATAACCGTTTTTCAAACTCTTCCAGCTGGGAAATGCGAATGCCATCAACCAGTCCTCAAACTTTCTTGACCACCGACTGTATTCCTCAATAGCCATTAGCTTTGGAGGTTTATTGAACGTTCCGAAGGCACTTTCCGATTCCCAAGCTTCCTTTTTCTTCTCTTTTGGAGGATTCTCATTCACATTGCTTGACGAAGTATCATTGTTTCCGGAATCTCCAGCGAACGCGTACATATCGCTGAATGGGTTCAAGAAAATATCATCCATTTTGAATGTTCCTGCAAAATCAGCAAACACTTAGAAAATTTTTAGGTTTTGAAAAATCAGCAAGTTCAAGCGAAATTCCTTGAAGTGAAATCACTTCAAGCGAAATCAGCACTTTAAACTGTTCAAGCGAAATCTCAAAAATACACTCAAGCGAAATCTGATCCAAACAATTTTCAAGCGAAATCTACTATTTCGCTTCAACTGTCCAAGATATTCAAGCGAAATCCAAGAGATCAATTTCGCTTGAACTTGTCAAGCGAAATCCCCAAATACAAGTTCAATGATTCAAGCGAAATCCAGCCAATCAATTTCGCTTGAACTATTTCAAGCGAAATCCGTCTATATTTCAAGCGAAATTGTCTGTTTTCAAGCGAAATCGATATTATACTTCGAACTATTTCAAGCGAAATCTGGTTTTAGTACATTTTTCACAAGTTTTAATCTGAATTTTAGTCCGAATCTTTGTAGGCTTTGTTAAAACTATGTTTTACACAATATACTCGAAAATCAGACCATTTCGACTGTTAGAACTCGTTCAGATCAGAAAAGTATAAAAAGAAATGAGTAGAAAGAAGAGAATCCGGTAATATCAAGCTGCTATGGTATGAACTCCTCGTCCTGAGCTCTGATACCACTTGTTGGACCGTTCTACGACCTTGAAACGTCAGTTAAGGCAGTTCATCTTTGAGTACGAAGGCGGAATCAACGTAAACAAAGTCATAACAGCTAGTTTCTTTTTAATCTTCCATTTCTGATTGATTTTTGTGCTTGTACTATGTATTCTGATACAAAACCGACAGCACTTCGTCTCACACACAATGACCAAGTCTCCTACAAATGACACACACATAACCTATATATAGACCTAAGATTTCGCTTGAACCCATTTCAAGCTAAATCTTGATTTCGCTTGAACCCATTTCAAGCTAAATCTTGATTTCGCTTGAGCCCATTTCAAGCTAAATCTCCTGTGTTGATTTAGCTTGAATCACACAAGAACACTTTCAAGCGAAATCTACAAGTTAAACATGTAAAACCCCTAATTTAAACCCTATTGTGTGTTCATTCAAACTATCTAGACACAAGACTTGATTAAGACGTAATCAGCAGACATTCAATGCACCAACAATAACATCCAGGTCGATACTCACGTATACGCAGAGGATGTCCAATGCTTAAACAAAATAAAGAAATCAAACAAGTTTAAATCTTTGCAAAATGAAATGCACAATCACAGCGACTTTTTCAGCAAAGTTGTGAAAGTTCACAGACTTAACCAGTTTTATGTCTTTCGACAATCAGCGATTACCGAGCAGGCACACAGTCAAGAAGGACAAAACTAAGTACTATGCTTTCAACCATGTTTTCCACTAGAACTATGCTTTTTCATTTAAGTTTGTATCGTTATCGCAAATCTACTAGTCTAGCTGAGCCTATCGTCACATCTTTAGTGAGATCGTTTATCACATTTGACATTACATTTCTTTAGCATGCTGTGATAGTCCACTGATTTACTATCATTTCCTCGTTTCTCAACAAAACTCATTTTGAATTTTCAATGTTTTTGACATTTTCAAATTTTCTAAATTTTTTTAAAAATATTTCTCCCCCTAAAATCAAAATATTTTTCAATTTTGATTTTCAAGGAAAATTTGAAAACAAACTATACAAGAAACGTGACAAACTGATATCAAATCGCTTCAATTCGCCATTCACTTGGCATAAACAATCAGAACTCCCCCTGACAACAAACTATTTTCCCATTTAGATTTCAAAACACTTAAGTTTGTTTTAATCAAAATGGTTTTTCCGGAAAATTAGTTTTGTTTGTCTTATTACAAACTCGGGGTTTCATCACATTGTTTACCTTTATTCACTTATCGGAAAGATAAATCAAGTACAACTTAATGTCCTTGATTAATCTTTTGTGATTCGAAATATCACAGTTACCAACCTGTGAATTTCTCAAGAAATATGCCGATTCATGTTCCACACTTACCAACCTGGGAACTCCGGCAAGTCAGGTTTTTCATTTAAACAGACTCACCCAAGCCTGACGGTCCTTGGGTGATTTTGAATTCTTGTTCAACAATGATGGAAAATTTGCATCATCCATTGTTAGACCAGAATTCTCACTTTTTACCTCAACACATGGCTCTTCTGGTTTTACCATACCAGATTCATTGCCTGAATGTGGCTTGTCTGACTTTGATGAGCCAGATTCATAGCCGACATGTGGCTCCTTTGTTTCTGAAGAAACAGATTCATTGCCACAAACTTTCTTCTTCTTCTTTCCCTCTTTCGTCCTCAGATTTGTATCTGATGAATCCGTTTTGCTTGATTTATCATTCTTTGGCGAACAAGATGATTTATCAGAACTTTTATCTGTTTTACTAGTTGTATCCGAGGACAAAATCCTCTCGAGATATTCTCTCGCCTTCTTTCTTTTCTTCCTCAGTTTGTCTTTCTGCCCTTGTGAAAGCTTTACTTTCTTTTCTTGAACTTTCTGTTCTTGAACTTTTGGTTCTTGAACTTTCTGTTCTTTAGGCTTGACATTAACTGGTTTCTTTGCCATTTTCTGAGATTCAGCCCTCGATCTTCCCTTTGATCTCATTGGGCAATCTTTGGCAATATGACCTCTGATTTGGCATTCATAGCACCTTCTCATTTCGAATCTCTGACTTTGGCAGTTAACAGCAATGTGTCCTTGATAGCCACAAGTGTAACACACTCTGTTATCATACCTCTCACTACCTTCATACCAAACACCGTCTTTATACCACACACTTAGATCATAGCATTGATTTGCCTTGTGGTACTCATGTCTCCTCTTGTATCCTTGATTTGGCATTTGAGCACTGTGGTCAAACCTGCACCACTGATTATCAACCTTTTTTGAGTTTTGATTTTTAAATTTTTGTGATTTTTTATTGTGATTGGATGATTGATCTGATGAGCTTTTATTTTCATTTTGAAAATTTTTCAAATTTTTAACTTTTTGTTTCTGTTCCACATTCTTCTTTACAGGTTTTTGCGTTGAGCATTCACCTTTCTCAGTAGAATGTAAAACAGTATTTTTAAACATTTCATTTAATTTCAAAAATGTTTTTCTTTTTTCTTCCTTTTCTTTTTCATCATCAGATTTATCATCACAATCTTCAATTTTGACTTTGTCAAAATTTGTGACATTGTCACTTATTGGATCAGAATTGATCGGTTTTGGACAAACATATAATGCAGAAGTCACAAAACTTTTCAATTTATTCTCTAAAACTTTGATTTTCTTTCTATCTCCTTCTGCTTCTTTTTCAAGTCGTATAATCGTCTGACGATGAGAATTTATTACCTTTTGCTTTTCAATATTGTTCTTGCTAAAAACAGATCTCCCATCTTCAAGAATCTTTATTTGACTTTGAAAATCTTTTTCAATCTTTAATGTTTCATTTTCAAAACTTTTGATTTTATCTTGAAAAACAGAATTTTCATTTTCCAAAACTTTTATTCTATTATCAAAAACTGTTTCTCTATCTTTTAAAGCCTTATTTTCTAATTTTGCCTAAAACACTTTTTCATGTTCTAAAGTGTTTAGCTTATTCTCAAAATCTTTTTCAATTTCCAATTTTTCATTTTCAAAACCTTTTTCTTTTTCTTTCAAAACCTTGTTTTCTAATGTCAAACTGTTCAAGTCATTTAACAGTTTAACATTCTCAGATTTCTGCTTTTTGATTTCCAATGTCAAACTCTCCACATCTTTTAAGAGATTGACATTTTCTGCTACGGATTTTTCGCATTTTGAGCATACAACTTCACATTTTGAAGTTTCATCCTTCTTGAATTCTTCAATCTTTGTCGTTCCTGCAAGAAAAATTTTAACCATATCAGCAGGATTCAAATCTTCATTTAAAACACAAAATGTCAAACTCTCCACATCTTTTAAGAGATTGACATTTTCTGCTACGGATTTTTCGCATTTTGAGCATACAACTTCACATTTTGAAGTTTCATCCTTCTTGAATTCTTCAATCTTTGTCGTTCCTGCAAGAAAAATTTTAACCATATCAGCAGGATTCAAATCTTCATTTAAAACACAACCTCTCTTGTAAAATCATATTTCATCCTACTTCTTGCACTAAGACCATTTCTAATTCTTTTGATTATTTCAAGAATCACATCCAAATTTATATATTTTGAGCTTCTTTCTAATTCCTCTATCAACTCTTTCTTTTTCTTCTCAATTTCACAATTGTATGTTCTAAGCTCTCTGATGAAGTCACCTGGACTAAATTTTGAGAACCTAGAATCCTTTTTCAGCTTACACAAAAATTCATCCCATTCTGAAGGTAATGCATCAGCAAACTTAGATATCTGTTCAGTATCTGATATCTTTAAGTAATTCATTCTCAAACCTTTAAGTAAATCATCATATCGCTTTTCCATATCATTAAAGTTCTCAGATTTCCTACACATAAAATATTTAAATCTTTCAACCACAACCTCTTTTTTTTTCAAGATAAGAACCACAAGTCCAATTGTTTATTCTTTCAAGATTAACATTTTCCTTTTCGTCAAACATTTTAACCACAATTTCTTTGTTAAATGACTTGGTTCAAAAATTATTTTTAGCTCAAAGTCCACAAAATTTTCAACTTCTTGGAATTTGCACCTTGTAAATCACCTCGAATCACCTGCAAACAAACAAACAAACAATCAGTTCAAAAAATTATCAAACGACTTGAATCGGATGGGTATCCAATCAAGTGAGTCAACACAAGTCAACAGTGAAAATAATTGTGTGATAACGTTGTCCGTTCGGATGATATTGCTATCCGGATGGAGATCCGTGCGGATGAGGATCCGGGTGACTAAGGTGATGCGTACGGGTGGGGATCCGTGTGACTAAGGTGATGCGTACGGGTGGGGATCCGGGTGATGTTATCTGCACGGGTGACACAACACCTGTATTGATATGCACTTATCACATGACACTTATCACATGCTCTTTACTTTCAAACTGACACTTGAACAATCACGTGACAACAATTATGAGAACAATCTGCTTTAATGAAGATCACATGCAATCACCGAATGCATTAATGATTCACATGTATAGATGCTGACACACTTAAATGTTCACATGCACACTTTTAATTCTCAAGAAAATCAATAAACGGTGCTGACAAGATTGATTAAAGTTGACTAAGTGACAAAATATTGGATTCACGTGGCAAGCTTAAGTGAATTATTGTGACACGGATTAAGAGGTCAACTACGGTCAACCCGGATAAGTTGTCCGTGCGGGCGACTTATCCGTACTTATAGGTCAACAATCAGTCAACGCGGATTAGTTATCCGTGCGTGCGACTTATCCGCACGGATAGGTCAACAACAAAGTCAATATGCATATGTTATCCGCACGGAGAAGTCATGCGTGCGGATGAACATCAACAGCAGCAACATTATTCAACATTTTTCGAACAACAAATTTCAAATTTCTTCCAAACGGCTTGGAGTTTGATTCTGAAATTTGGTAGGGTTATAGATCAGATATGTTCGCACAACATATCCAAAAATTATCAATTTTTAACCGTAAAAACCCATTTAATTTGCCAATTTTCAGTTAAGAACGTGAAAGGATGAAAAATATGAGAAATTCGATAAATTTGAATGATTTTTCGCTCTGAATCTGCTGAAATTGAGTGCGTAATTGGATGTTTGATCCTCGCAACCGAGCTCCTGCTCTGATACCAATTGTAGGTCCCGGTTTTCACACCGAACGATTGCGTAACAACACGTTCCACGTGTGGAATCCGTGAATGTGCTTGACCGAACACACGAAAACGTACAATAACCGTGATTCAATTGATTATGATGACGTATACAAAGCCGAGAATCACGTAGAGAGAACTTTCTCTCTCTAAGATTATCTCTCTAAACCTCCAAATGAGCAAAAGTCTGTAAAACTAACCCTAAGAGATCTATTTATAGGCCAAGGATATAAGGAGACTCTCCTTATTTACAATTATGCCACCTTGCCTTTTTAACTACAACATGTAACATAAAGTCTAGATCTCTTCTATTTCTGCTACGGTTAAGATTAACGGAGGCGATAGACATACTGCACTAACAAGATACCTAACTGCAGAATGGTCAGAATACACAATGACCTTAGTACCCCATATATAAGCACAAAATTTATCCAACGCATATACCGCCGCAAGTAGCTCTTTCTCGGTAGTTGTATAATTTAATTGTGCATCCGAGAGAGTCTTACTTGCATAGTATATGGCAACCGGTTTCTTATCTACCTGTTGACCAAACACAGCCCCCACCACATAATCACTTGCATCACACATAATTTCGAATGGTAATGACCAATTCGGTGATTGCAAGATTGGGGCCTCAACCAACTTTTTCTTCAACACATTAAAAGCATTTTGACAATCTTTATTGAAATCAAACGGTTGATCTTTTAACAACAAATTATATAGAGGTTTTGTTATATCACTAAAACCTTTTATAAACCTTCTATAAAACTCCGCATGACCCAAAAATGATCGAACACCCTTAACACTTGTGGGATAAGGCAAAGTGGATATGACTTGCACTTTTGCTCTATCCACTTCGATCCCACGACTCGAGACGACCTGTCCCAACACAATCCCCTCTTGAACCATAAAATGGCTCTTTTCCCAACTCAAAACTAAATTTTTCTCAACACATCTTTTTAAAACCTTTTCAAGTTGGTCAAGGCATTCATCAAACGATGATCCAAATATCGAGAAATTATACATGAAGATTTCCAAAGACTCCCCCACCATATCGGAAAAAATACTCATCATGCACCTTTGGAAGGTGGCAGGGGTATTACAAAGTCCAAAGGGCATTCGCCTAAATGCGAAGGTACCGTATGGACAAGTAAAGGTAGTCTTTGCTTGGTCTTCTGGATGTATAGAAATTTGATTGTAACGTGAATAACCATCCAAGAAACAATAAAATTTTTGTCCGGCCAATTTCTCGACAATTTGATCAATAAACAGTAAAGGGAAATGATCTTTAGAAGTAGCAGCGTTTAACTTCCTATAATCAATACAAATACGCCACCCAGTTACCGGCCGAGTGGCGACCTCTTCACCTGCGTCATTTGCGACGACTTGAATGCCCGCTTTCTTAGGAACTCTTTGCGTTGGGCTCACCCACTGCCTATCAGAAATGGGGTATATAATGCCCGCATCTAGCCATTTCAATACCTCCTTCTTAACCACTTCCTGCATGTTCGGATTTAGTCTCCATTGTGTGTCGCGAGAAGGATTAATGCCGCCTTCTGTGATGATTTTGTGCATCACCACCGAGGGACTAATTCCCTTCAAATTGGCAATGGTCCACCCAATAGCGGCTCTATGAGTGACCAAAACCTTCGTCAGCTTCTCTTCTTTTCCCAGGTCAAGTTGGATGCAATAATAACCGGGAGCATGCTACCCTCCCCCACATAAGCATACTTGAGATGCTTGGGTAGCGCCTTCAACTCTACAACCGGAGGCTCTTCCAGTGATGGCTTTAACTTAGTTTCAATGCTTTCCGGGAGGCTTTCCACTTGATGTGTCCAAGTGGGCCTTCCTTCCCTAGCCGCTAATACCTCCAATTCTTTCACCTCCTCATCCATGCTCTGATTTGTTTCCCTTTGCAACCTGTCAAACATAAAACACTCCTCTATTGTGCTTTCCTCTTCGACATTAATGTCGCATAGAGGTATACACTCGTCAACAATGTCCGCCATATAGCATTCATCGCTGACTAGAGGATCCATCAATCCGGAAAAGACATTTAACCGCAACTGACGGTTACCAAAAGTAATGTCGACCGTGCCCGATTTGCAATTTATTTGAGCACTTGATGTTGCCAAAAAATGGTCGACCGAGGATAACCGTTGGTTTCTTGGTTTGGTCCAAAGAAACATAATCAAGTACAAGAAAGTCCATTGGATTGTAAAAGTCCTCGACCTTGACTATTACATCCGTGACTATCCCACAGGGTAGTTTAGGGGTCAAATCGGCTAACCCCACGGTGGTGTTTGACGTTTGAAGTGGACCAAAATCATATTAGTCATATAAACTACCCGGCAAGATACTCACACTTGCCCCAAGATCCAAAAGTGCCCGAGTCATTTTAAATTCACCTACTTGTATTGAAATTATAGGCACCCCCGGATCTCGAAGTTTTGGTGGAAGTGCACCCGAAAGAATCGAACTCACATTTTCGGTTAAATCAAGTTTCTTAGGAAACTTGTGAGTCCGCTTTTGAGTGCATAATTCTTTCAAATACTTAGCATATGAAGGTACTTGTTTGATTGCATCTAAGAGTGGTAAATTGATTTTAACTTGTTTAAAAATTTCCCACATCTCTTCTTGTTGTGGGCCTCATTTATTTACCACTTTCTTAGATGGTCCCAATAAGGCTTCGGGATAAGGGGCGGTATTAACCTCCACACCCTTGTCCTTAGCTTTTTGGACGGGGACGGTCACAACGGGTGTATTGTTATTAATTTTTACATCATTTTTATTTTGACCCGTTCGACCGTCATTACCTTCATCATCACTAGCATCTTCCACCACCCCTTCAACAAATTTGGATGGTGGTGGGCTCAACACCATTATCTATCACTCGACCACTACGTAAGGAAATTTTATTAATTGGTACCTCGTTTGTGTTCTTCGAGTTTGACCCTTGATGTTTAGGGTTCACATTGGTGTCGCTTGGAAGTCTTCCCCCACTTCCACGAATTTGAGCCATCTCTTGGGCAAGTTGTCCCACTTGCTTCTCCAACGCCTTATGGGATTTATCTCGTACCTCAAACTCTTTCTTCATTTCTTTGATCTCTTGATTTGAATTGGTGATAGAATTCATAATAGCATCAAGTTTAGAGTTTAACGAATCATCACCACCGGCTTGATTATTCGACCCGTTTCCATTACCGCCTTGTTTGTTGTAATTCCTTTGGTACCTACCTTGGTAATTATTGTCCTGAACTTGGTACCCTTGGTTGTAATTACGTTGGTAACCTCCTTGATTACAACCTTGGCGATTTTGATATGATGATCCACTTTACGCACCTTGATTTCCCGATTGAAAGTTCGGGTTCATTTGATTCGAAGCGTTACCATATCGGAAATTTGGATGATTTCTCAAACCTGGATGGTAAGTGTTGGAATTCATATCATACTGTTTTCGATCCCCATACACTTGATTTACCTCTTCGGTGTAGTCACCCAGTCCCGTTTGACATTGATCGGTCCGATGACCAATCTCCCCACAATCTTCACAAACCGCAAATTGCATCGCATTCACCTCTTTTCTTTTCATTCGAGCTAATTCCCGTTCTAAAGTAGTAATCCGATTCTTAGAGTTAGAATCGAGATTGGGAAGTGAACGGGAAACGAGATGTTTTTTAGCTCTATCGGCCGACTCCTTTGACTTTGACCGCTTGCTCATCCTCTCAAGAAATTCCCAATCGTCATCTTCATGATTACTCAATAACGTTCCATTGCACGTTGACTCAAGGTGGTTCCATGTCTCATCATCCAACCCCCTTACAAAGCACTTAACCAACTCCCACTTTTCTATTTGATGATGTGGGCACTTCCGGATCAATTCTTTGTATCTTGTGAAAGCTTCGTGCAATGGCTCACTCAAAAGTTGATGGAAAGACCTAATCTCATCTCTAGCATCATCGGTCTTCGTCATCGAGTAATACTCATCAAGAAAAACTTGTTGCATTTTGGCCCATGTACGAATGCTACCCGCTGGAAGTGTAAGGAACCATTATTTCTCCTTATCCTTTAGCGAAAACTGAACAACCAAAGCTTGACCTCTTCCAATGCAAAATCATGCCTTCCAATAGTACTACATATGGCCAAAAACTCCACCAAATGAGTGTATGGTTCATCGTTGGACCACCTATTGAGGTGGGGGAGGATGTTGATGTAATGAGGCTTGTAATCAAACATTCTTCTCTCGCACACAATTGGTGAGTCATTATCAGTGACCACCGGCCTAAAACGGTCATTTACTCCCCTTGGAGGTTGTTGATGACGACGTGGACCATCAATTTCTTGCTCCCTTGGTCTTCGGTTATCTCTTCTATTACCTCCTCTATTCCCACCTTGGTTACCTCCTTGATTACCACCTCCCACAAAAGAGGAATCCGGTTATGGTTCACATTGTTGTTGTTGTTGTAAAACCCATCATTCCGGTTCCTTTGATTGTTGTTTCGTGGTTGGCGGTTGTTTCCGTAGCCATCATTAGTCACATTCCCATACCCATAATTGTCGTTCCCCACAAAATTGGCATTTTGATAGCCAAATTCATCATCATCAAAACCTCTAGCATTGTAGACATTTCCCCGATTCACATAACCCCAACCATCATCATCTACCCGTTCATTATAATTACCCCCATCGTCCGAGTTTTTCGAGTGAATACTCACGTATTCCGGCGATTGGTAACCGGGGAAACTAAACGGCTCATCATCGGGGACAACGTTACTCAAATCATCTATGCCTTTGTTTGCAGGATTGCCACGATCTCGGTTTCCTCTACGATCGAAATAACATTCCGGTCATCAAGTTGAGTAGGTAGGGAGTTATGTCGGTGAAGGTTTTGTTGTTGGGGTGTTCTTTGGTTGTTATTGGGAATTTGGTTTCGGAAAGGTGGTGTGGGTGGTCTAGAGTTGTTACCACCAACCGGTTGATCTTGAGGTATAGGTTGGACGTTTTGGGCGGGATGGAAGGTTCCTCGAGATTGGAATTGATTTTGATTGAGGTTTTGGTGATTGGAGTTTTGGTTTGCCATTGAATCGGTTTCAATGGATGGTGTGAATTATGGTGTTTGGGTGACTTGGTTAGAAACAACGGTTGCTTCTAACCGACTTGCTAGATTCCTTCTTGCCACTCGCTCGATTTCCGGTTCGTAGACTAACGGTGAAGTCCTCCCGGAGTTCCTTGTATGCATGCACTACCTGTGGCCTGCACAAATAACACACCCCGCGTAACAAGGAAAAAGACAAAGTACAAAAAGAAACTAGGCAAATTAAACAGTTAATTACGAAATTCACACAATAATCCAAACACAAAGAGCACTAACTCCCCGGCAACGGCGCCAAAATTTGATCGGAGTGTCGCGCTCCGGTCAAAGATAATATTTATAAGCCCTAATTACCCTTAACAAATAGCTAGTGGTAGTAAGGGGTTGAACCACGAAGAGTATTTGGTTTGCGAATGGACTTCATTGAATTTAAACAAATATCACAACTTATGAAGCTTGCTAGTATATTTTTTTGTGATTTTGTTTGGTTGAAAAGATGTGAATTAAACTAACGGAATCGATTGAATTAATTAACTACTAGAAATTAACGATTGTAAGAAAACTTGATTAGTAAAACAATATGGAATAACAAGGTTCACACCAGGTTTCAACAAATGCAAGACTTAGGATTACTATGTATTTTAATTCGATTTACTCGAAATAATTCATTAACGGGTCAACAATCACAAAGCTTAGGTGCCAATCGCTATCAAACTCATAGACAACGGACCACGTTGCACTTCGTTACTTTGGACTAGCAAATCCTATCAAAAGACAAGGCATAATTACGTGTATTCATTTCACAAAGTCAAATTTAATCATTCACTCGACAATTCGTAAATTCAATACAAACGTAGGACAATTGTCTAAAGATTCAAATGTAATTCAAGTTGTCACAAATCAAACATCAAAACATAATAAACCCTAAATCTTACAAAAGTCTACACCAGGGTGAAGCCTCCATGAAATTAGCCACGCATGATCGAAAGGATTTGATCACCGGATGTTTGGAACTCGATTTGGATCATCTTGAAGCTTGGAGAATGGTGGAATGATGGCTTAGGGTTTGTGGTAAAATGGTAGAAATGAATGAATGAATGGATTGAAGGACTAGGGTTTTGAATGGAGATGATGGTGAATTCGATGATCAATCGGTTGATTCGGATGATGATGATGATTGGTGATGCATTGGTGGTGATACTTGGCTCCAAGAACTCAATTCAAATTCCCAAGAATGTGTAACTCCCGTATGTTGACCAAAAAATATGTTATAACTCGTCCCAACAACCAAATCAACAACTTTCACGTCTGAGAAAACTACGGCCCGTCGGCGACGGCCAGGGGACCCGTCGGCGACGGCCTCCCTTTTGCTGGATTCCGTCTGACGCTTTAAGTTCCTGGTTACGAGAATGTTTGGCCGACGGGAGTTTTTAAGGGGCGTCACCAACGACCACAGGGGCGTCACCGACGACCTCTCCAGCTCCTATTTTCCGTTTTTCCCATTTCGCACTCCCGATTGATCCGTTTGATGTCCCGGTGGTCCGTTTTTTGCCCCGGTGACCTGTAAAGCTCCCGAAAAGCTCCTTAAACTTAGTTAAACCTGTAAAACACAAATTTAATTAAAAGTAGGCTATTCAAGATTAAAATTCAAGTAAAAACCCAAACTTAAACGTAAACGAGCACCGTTATTCGACCACGGATCACTTAACATGATACAAACTTTTCCTTTCAAAATTCAAATTATTTTAAAGATGGTTACACACACATCATACTAAATCTTTTTATACACTTATATGTTTTTAACATGCATGATTTCAAAAACGTCACCAACAAGATTTACATTTCCGAAATCCCTAAATGGAGGAATATCATCAAGATAGGAGTGATTCCCTTAGCTCCGCTCCTTCCCTTCTTAAAACGACCTCACCAACGAACTAGGGGTGATTCCCTTACCTTGGTGATCGTTACTAAACTTTCCTTTTCAAAAGAGACTTTATCATGCCAACCACACAATCAAGTTTTATACCTAAATCTTTTATCATTTTGTCGAAATTCCTACTTATGCAAAATTTCAAAACTCATCGTTTTATCAAACGTATTTCTTACCTTACAATCTATTTTACATAAATCACAAGCACAAGATTCCTAATCGTACCTTAAATGTTTTATCACCCGATTTTCAAGATTTTATGAAATGCTACCTAGCAACTTAATCGGTCTAATGAAGAATCTCTTGCCCACGAACTTCATACTCGACCTAATCACTAAAACCCGCTCACATTATATAATTATACTAAAGACATTTGTTCTCAATCGGAAACCAAACCAACTTTTTCTCACATGTTCATAAAATCTTATAGATGTTATAAGGTCTGCTAGAACTCTCTTCAAAATAAATAAGATCATTTTGCTAAAACTCTTTTCAAAATCACTAAGTTCATTTTGCTAAAATTCTTTTCAAAATCAGTAAATCATTTTGCTAAAACTCTTTTCAAAATCAATAAGATCATCTTGCTAAAACTCTTTTGAAAATCAATAAATCGTTTTGCTAAAGCTCTTTTCAAAATCACTAAGTTCATTTTGCTGAAATTCTTTTCAAATACCAAAGTTTTCACAAAAGTTTCTAAAATACAATTCTTCGTATTGTAATACGAAATACTTTAAATAAAGCAAACTTTCTGTTTTCAAAAACCTTTTCAGACACCGCTCAGTATACCATTCCAATTCCAAAACACGTGGGCAAGGAGACTTCATATATGACAACTGGCAAATTTCAGGTATCCGTACAATTATTAAACCATGATTAGTACTTAATGACTGTGCTGAATTACAATTAACTGCTTACTGACTATTGGCATATACATACATGTGCATCACATATTGCTTGATGCCATATCATTATTGCATGATAACTTATTGACTCAAATGATGCACTAGACGCAGTTAGCACAGTTATCTGATAAATCAGGAAAATGCTGACAGAACTCAGCACATAGACAGATAGTGCATTGAGACACAGAATGAGCCAGAAACTAAGTACCACACTAGTATAGTGTGTAGGAAAGTAAGGATCACAAAACTGCCTTTCTAGTGATAGTTTAAGTGCCGGAAAGTGCCTAAAACTCACCCAAAGTGCTGAATTCAACAAAATTCAGCATTTAAACAATCTGATATAATGCAGAAATATAGTTAAATGATCCTGAATGCTTTCCTAAGAGTCGGGAATCAAAAGTGTCACAAAAAGTAACATAAAGCACCCTAAACTACATAGTTTAGCACTTTAACGAACCAGTAACCAACCGAACAACCGGACACTACCCGAAACACCAAATTTACACTAGAAGCACTGTTTTAACATTACCAAGCTAGTTATGGTCCCCGAACATCATAACACACCATACAAATATCTAATAACTAAAACACTTAACTTATACTTGGATTTCAACTAATCATAAACCAATTTAGTTCAAACCTAATCTACTACCCCCCTATGGACGGCTAGACAAGGGTGGCCCACCCTTGATTTCTTTTAATTGTTTAATTGATCTTGTTGCTAGTCCATGAGACATAATACACATTAGAGAATGTTGTGTGGATGGATATTATAAGTAACCCCAAGATCATACTCTTCATTCTCAAACATCACAAACACTTCACACCTTCTCCTTCCCCTCTCCTCTACTCTCGGCCGAAGACACCACACCACACAACCATCATCATCTTTCATTCTTCATACATTCTACATACATACAAAGGTGTTAGAGATCATACAAAGAAGCTAGGAGCTTACGGAAGTGCAAGGACCTTCCCTATTTGCTTTTACCCACTTGATTTCTTCACTTGATCATCCCTTGCCTTGTGCTAGTGGTAAGAACCTTATACACTCCATTTTACTTCCACTTTTAGTGGTTAAAGAAGAATCATAATCATAATCTTGAAGAACACTAAAGATCATAAGAATGAAACTTGAACATAAGCATGATTAATGAAGAAACTAAGTTGTTTATGAGTTGTTATGCTTGATGATTGTTGATTGTTTGAGAAAATGATGTTGATCATCATATGATCTTGTTAGATCATTATTAAAAACATAATCTAGCAAGATGAGAGGATGAACATGTTAGAGATTCATGGATCATCCACACATAAAGCATGAACTTGAAGGAATAAAATGTTTTCTTGAAAAATAATGATCAAAGTGAGTAGTAATACTTGTAGATCTAAAGATTTATGGATGATTTCTAAAGAAACCAAGTTAAAAATATAAGTTTTACTAAATCTTGGTTCTTACATAAACAAACCTTATTTTTGGTGGTTAAACAAGTGAAGAAACACTTGTGAAACAAGAAGAATTCATAAGAAAATATTTTTAGACAACATGATCATAAGTTGTAAAGATCAATCTTCTTTAAAAATGAAGTTTTTAAAGAATCACTCACACTTTAAAGGATAACAAGGCTTACTAATAACACTAGTAAGTTACTACAGATTTTTGTGAAATTTCAAGTTCATGAAGTAGTAGATTATACTTGTTTTTGGCAAAATTGGTAAGTAAAGGTTGTTTAATATTGTTTGTGGATTGATTGTGATGATTTTTACAAAAGAAAATGATATGCTTGAAAGCATGGAAACCTCAATTTTTAGGGGAAACTATGGCAAAATTTTCTAAATATTCAAACACTTAGAAAAATATTTCTAAACAAGTGTTTACAAGTGTATGTTAAACCATACATTGTTACAAAAACTTTGCCATAATTTTTGGTTACAAAAATATAAATATTGGAGGTTGGTTTTTATAAATAAAAATCACTATATATGTATTTAGGAAATATATATTTAGAAGACACCATGTGTGTGATTATTTGTATATTTTGTGTATTAGTTATATTATTTTAGGACATGAAATAATATAACACATCAAAATACCACGAATTACAATCCAAAATATTACCAAAATTCAAAGGAATAAATGTACAAGTGTTACACAAAATATTGGTGAAATCCGAACTATGGAATAAGACTTACAAAATATTCCGGAAATTGATTCACAAAGTATATTTTGGTAAATAATATTTTGGACACCAAAGGAAACAAAAATAAGATTTTTTAAGATCATTACAAGAATATATCCTATTGTTGACAAGGGAAAAATATAATATTTTTTTGGCATATATGAATGATGTGTGCAAAATGCAACATATAAATTACATCAAATGAGGCATAAAACTAACCCTTTTTTAGTACTAGTGTTGGAAAAAGTGTGCATTTATGTTCCTTTTGTATTTTTAGGGTTAAATGAGCTTAAATGAACAAAAAAAGCAAAAATGCAGCCAAATCTAATAATAATACAAGAAAAGGAATAAACGTGGATTGCCCGACCCCTCGACAGCATCTTCCCAAGCAAAAACAAGACATCAGAAGGCTGAACACGCCCCGTGCTCAATGAACACGGGGGGCGTGCCAAAGTGTCTGCAGAAAAGACAAAGCTGTAGAAGCTTCTATTTCCCAACACGGGGGCGTGGCTAGCGGACACGGGGCCGTGGTCAACGCTTAGATATGCAGAATCTAGGGAAATCTTGATAGTACAGATACGCTTCTTCACACGGGGTTGTGCCCAACGGACACGGGGGCGTGGTCAACTAATGCAGACAAACTGCAATTAATGAAGAAATAGAAGATGTGTGGACACGGGTCCGTGTCCGGGCTTCTGTGCAGGCTATAAATAGGGGTGTTTGGCTCACTTGCAAATCATCCCTTGGCAAACCACCTCTCTCACACTTCAGCCACCCACCACTACCATCACAACCCACATCCATCACCATCATCCATCATCCATCATAGAGTGTGTGAGTAGTCTCGGGATCCAAGATTGATCGTAAGAGTTCATGACAATCAAAGGCCATGTTTGCCTAACTCTCTTACATCACTTGGTGAAGACAAGCATTTAGTGTAATACTTTTTATTTTTAATCCTTTCACACTTTTTATTTGGTTATGTATTAATGACTTTAATAACTAGTTTCTTATGTTGAAGCTGAAACTTCCTTATCATTTGTCCGTGGTGTCTTGGCGTTATTTTACTGTCTATATAAAATAAAAGATTTACACCATTCATATCTCCACGGTCTATATGGAGATATGTTGGCTACCTCGTCTGGGGTTAAGGGAATGGTTTGGTAAGCGTCTTGCCTTGTTCCGTGTATAGATCCTGCAAGGACCTGGGTCAAGTTTAGTAGGACCTCCTTCAATACCCACTGGTATTGGATGGCGGGGGTCCGAACTCCTTGATCCCCTCATATGTAAACTACTATTAAAACTTTAACCCAACTATTTAGGATTGTATCCCCGCTGACTCAAACTACTTAGCCGAGGGTAACGTCACCTTCAAAAGAGGGGCCTACCACATTACGCATTAATAACTTAATTAATTATCTTTCAATAATCCGACCCTTTAGGATTGTATCATTGCTGACTCAAACTACTGGGTTGAGGGTAACGTCACCTTCAAAAGAGGGGCCTACTACTATAACTAAGATAATCTCTAAAAAAGTGCAAAAGTGCGGAAATAATCAAAGGCTACACTAAAGGCGAGTCGGATCCAAGTGATTCATCTTGTTTATCTGTTTTATTTTTATTTATTATTTTCAGCATTTTTAGTTAGTTTTATTTTCTTGTTTAAAAATCTTTTTCTAAAATTTTGATTTGATTAGACGTTGAGGATAAACCGGTACTAAAAGCTCTTGTGTTCTTGGATGACGTCTGTATCTTACCAACGCTATACTACGCTCACGATGGGTGCACTTGCCCATATGTGTGTTTAGAGTTAGTAAAATATCGTGTTTTATAAATTTAAAACTTGACTAAAGTGTAAAAAGGGCTAAAAATATACATAAAATTATATAACGCTACACACGCATCAAGTTTTTGGCACCGCTGCCGGGGACACAAGGATTTTAAGAAAGTTAGTAATCAACGGCCTAATCATTTTTTCTTGTTTTTCTGTTTTTTTAGGATTTTTCTAAATTTTTCAGCTTCTGCAGAGCTCAGCACGGGCCGTGCCTGGTCGGACACGGGCCGTGCCTGGTCGGACACGGGCCGTGTCCAGCATTGTTACTGGCAGTTTTTATTTTCCTTTTACTGAGAGTTGAGCACAGGGCCGTGTCGGTGCAACACGGGGCCGTGTTGAGCTCCCCAGTAACAGGGATCCGGAAAACAATTACTGTATCTCCGACCACGGGCCGTGTTCACCTGAGCACGGGGCCGTGGTGAAACTTCTGACCAACGTTCTTTTTTTTGTTTTTATTGCAGGACTTGGAACCCAGGCGCCACATTTGAACTTTCTACGCAGTGTATGAGCTCCAGTTCTAGTAGAGACATAAAAGAACCTCTAGACGAACCCGAACGATTTCTAAGAAAAAGACTTAAAGCTAAAAACCAAGAAAAAGTTTCGGGGGACCCACTTCCAATGGCGGATCAACGTACCCTCATGGATTACCCACGACCCACCGTAGGTAATCTCGACGCCGCTATCAATGCGCCGAATGTCAAGGCCAACAACTTCGAACTTCGGCCACATTTGATACAAATGCTCCAAAACTCCGCAACCTTCCATGGGCTTGCGGACGAAGATCCCCATTTACATATTACTAACTTCTTGGAAATATGTGATACTTTTCGGATTAATGGAGCATCAAATGACGCCATCCGCCTTCGAATGTTTCCATTTTCACTAAAAGACCGAGCTAAGGCTTGGCTTAATACCCTCCCAGTTGGATCGGTAAACACCTGGGATGAACTAGCCCAAAAGTTTTTATATAAGTATTTCCCTCATGCTAAAAAGGCTAAATTAATGACTGAAATTAACACATATTCACAAGAGGACGGGGAATCCTTATATGAAACTTGGGAAAAGGTTCAATGAGCTACTAAGAAAGTGTCCTCATCATGGTCTTGCGGTATGGCAACAAGTATCCACCTTCTATAATGGGTTGTTGCCACACACAAGACAAAAACTTGACTCTAGCTCCGGGGGACTTTTAGGTAATCGTCGCCCAAATGAAATTTATAATTGTAGGATCGTTTTCTGACCCAAATGAGTCGATCAGAAGAATTTTTGCTTGATACGAAAGGCGGAAACAAACGTATCAAGTTCAATTCAGCTAGATATACACTTTAAACTGTCTTTTGATTGATATTAGATCGATTACAAAGCTGTAGACTCTTCGGCAGAGCTTCGCTACCGGAAACAGAATCGTTACAAATGTCAAAGCACAACAGGTATTTATAGGCATGGTGATTTCGTTTGAACATGCTCAAGCGGAATCACTTTCAAGCGGAATCATTCAAACGGAATTAGCATGATGATTTCGTTTGAAATGACACATGTGTCATTTCAAGCGAAATTACCTATAAA
>JARYGA010058085.1:0-28930 GCA_030545235.1 Helianthus tuberosus
ACACCATCATCTATGATGGACACATGATTCTTGTATGGGAGACAATCAATGAGCTTAATTACAACTTTATGCGACTTGATTACTTTAACATGATGGGCTCGATAGGGGTGCAAAAATGCCGAGCTCTTGAGCTGTAGCTCGGCTCGATTCGAGCTTTATTTTCAAAACTCGAGCTCAACTCATTGGTATTCTCTGAAGCTCGAGCTCGGCTCGGATTCGGCTCGTTTATTATCTATTAATTAACATATTAAATAAAAATAATATAAATAATAGATTTTTTAGGCTCGTGAGCTCGATAAGTGAAGCTCGGGTTCGGTTACTAACTAAGTTTATTTTTAGGTTCGAGGTCGACTTGTAAATAAGTTTAAATAAGCTCGGCTCGACTCGGCTCGTTTACACTAAGGCTCGATATTGCTCGCCGAGCCTAACGAGCTTCACATGCGAGGCTCGAGATCAGGCACGATAAGACTCGACTCGTTTCGAGCTTTTTCTCGAGCAGATCTCGAGTAGCTCGCGAGCCGCTCGGCTCGTTTGCACCCCTAGGGCTCGATAAAAAGATATATTGTGATCTTACGATCCGAAAATCAAGCCGACTCGAAAATGATCCCCAACGACAGAAGATAGGTCTTACGACGCCGCAGTAACTTTCATTGCCATACACAGACACTGAACATATAACCCTAGTTGCAATTGGAGGTGAAGGTGGTCCTAACGAATCCGCTTTAACAACTTGTACGTCACGCATTGACAGTTGTAAAATCACAGACAGCACGTAACAACAAAGTCAGAGATCAAAAAAAGACAAGAAAACAAGCCAGATAGGAGTTGCCTCTAGAAATCTCCGAAAAGACACCATTTGATACACACTTGCACACTCACTGCATCTTGCTGTTGTACGGTACAAAAGAATTTTAGAAAGTAGAAACCATAGATATGAATCTACCAACGGTAACGGTTTTAGGCCATTTTTGGTAAGTGGGTCAACTTCTTTTTCTCCAAAAAACCAATTATTATTTATGTCACATGACTTATAGTATTTATAATTATAAACATAAGTACTATATGAAAAATGTTGGATCATATCTAGAAACATGTTTGGATAAAAACGACTACCTCTTTAGGATGCCATTATTAACGTACTTAGTTTAACTAAAAAGTATTTATTTATTTATTTACTTATTTATTTATTTATTTTTTTGCAAAGTGACTATCAGGTAGACAATGAGATTATAACTAACTAAACCCTTAAAATTGTGTAGTCTTTTAACCATAGTTGTCGAAGGCGCATTCAAGGCTCAAAGGGGGAGCCTTGGGCCTCAGACTAGAGATGGGCATATTCGGTTCCTTTTTATACCCGGAACCGGTTCCTAACCGTACCCGGTTCTTGTATGAGTGTGACTTGAACCGGTTCTTGGTGTAACCGGTTCCGGTTCTTACCATGGTTTTAACCATTTAAACTGGAACCGGGTGTAACCGATTCGGGTATGGTTGGAACCAGTTCCTCTGAAGAACCGGTTCCGGGTATTTCAAACAAAAGCTGCAAATGTATCGTAGGCCGGTGACCGGCGACTAGACTGGATTTTGGTATTTTTATTCAGATTTGTGTGCCGGAAAGAGGAGTAAAGGGAGGTAGAAAGAGATATTTGAGTTGCAGACACCATTGTAGAGTTTGAACCGTCGTCGAAGCTTGGAGATACAGTCAACGTGCCAGGGAGATAACTTCTCTCACGAAACCAAGATATTTTTTTTTTTTTTTTGATATATTTTGTAATATGTAGAAAGTAAATATTTTTAAGTAGAAAAATCAAAGTTCTATTTGAAAGTAAGTTGACGTCCACGAGGTGTTGGAAACCTAAAAAGTAAAAACAAATATAAAACAAATTAAAATACAGCACATTTTCTATACTGTTTTTTATTGTTCATATTATTTTCGAGAAGCGAAGAAGGCAGTGTCAGAGGCGAAGAACGCAGCTTACAAGCAGATGTATGATCGACTGGAAACAAAGGAGGGGGAGCATGACATGTTCAGGATTGCAAAAGCTAGAGAACGTAGAAGGCAGGACCTAGGAGCAGTGAAGTTTTTAAAGGGAGAGGATGGATGCGTTTTGGTCAAAGAACACGACATTAAGATGAGATGGCAAACGTACTTCTACAATCTTTTCAATGGCGGGATGGACTACCAACAAGAAAATGATGATTCACCTACTCAAAGGCAACTACGGAATAACGGCTACTGTAGACGTATTACACGGGAGGAGGTGAAAACAGTTCTCAGAAAGATGGGAAGGGCTAAGGCAGTTGGGCCAGATAACATACCGATTGAGGTATGGAAATGCTTGGGAGAAGAAGGAGTACATTGGCTAACTAGTTTATTCAATTTTATTTTCAAATCGGGGAAAATGCCAGATCAATGGAGGAATAGTGTAGTAGTACCTGTGTATAAGAACAGAGGGGACGCCCAATGTTGTGGGAATTACAGGGGGATTAAGCTGTTAGGACACACTATGAAATTATGGGAGAGAATAATTGAGACGAGAATCAGAAGAGAAACTCAAGTCACAGTAAACCAATTTGGTTTCATGCCAGGGCGATCGACTACGGAAGCAATACATATTCTAAGGAGATTGATGGAGAAGTATAGAGAGAAGAAACGGGACCTACACATGGTGTTCATTGATCTTGAAAAGGCCTATGACAGTGTGCCACGTAGACTGATTTGGGATAGTTTGGAGAGTAGAGGGGTTTCTGGGAAGTATATAGACTTAATTAGGGATATGTATGTTAGGACCGAGACTACTGTCCGAGCGCCTGTAGGGGATACTGAGTCTTTCCCGGTGGAGGTAGGACTACACCAAGGGTCTGCTTTGAGCCCTTTTCTATTTGCAGTTATCCTAGATGAGTTGACTAAGTCAATTCAGGAGGCTCTTCCGTGGTGCCTGCTTTTCGCAGATGATATTGTGTTAGTTGCTGATAGTAAACATAGCCTGAATGCAAGGTTAGAACAGTGGCGAGCAGCTTTAGAGGGCAGAGGTTTAAGGATTAGTCGTTCTAAGACTGAGTACCTATATTGTGACTTTAGTGGAGTAGACAACGTTGAGGACATCCAGATCACCATTGACGGTCAAGTGGTTCCGCAGGTTAATAAGTTCAAGTATCTAGGATCGTTTGTTCAGAGGGATGGGGAGATAGATAGTGACGTTGCCCACCGCATCCAAGCTGGATGGTGTAGGTGGAGAGCTGCCACTGGGGTATTGTGCGATAGAAGGTTCCCAACAAAATTGAAAGGGAAATTTTATAGAGTTGCAATTAGACCTGCTATGTTATACGGAACCGACTGTTGGGCCATTAAGGAAGTACAAGCACGCAAGATGGAGGTGGCAGAGATGAGAATGCTAAGATGGATGTGTGGGCACACAAGGTTAGACCGGATAAGAAATGATGTTTTTAGGGAGAGGTTAGAAGTAGCTAGTATTTCAGATAAGATAAAGGAGGGAAGATTGAGATGGTTTGGGCATGTGAAGAGGAGGCAGACAATAGAGCCAGTTAGAGTAGTTGAAACTCTCGTGGTGGAGGGGAGGAGGAGTAGGGGCAGACCCAAAATCACTTGGGATGAGCGGATTAGGCAGGATTTGCAAAAATTGCACCTCTCTGAGAACATGGTCCATGATAGGAGCTCGTGGAGACGGAGGATTAAGGTTAAAGATTTCTAGGAGAGGGTTCATTTGTGTTTTTAGGGGTGGTGTATAGTCGTAGATATGTATCTATTTGTATAGGCTGTTTGTGTTGTTATATTTGTCTTGTTTACCATGCACTCTTTTACCACTCATGTTATATTGGTAGCTCCATACACACACACACACACATACACCTCATATTCTATATTTTTTTCTCTTTCTTTCCTGGGTGTTCTAGAGCCGAGGGTCTCACTGGAAGCAGCCTCTCTATCCCTAGGGATAGGGGTAAGGTGTGCCTACATCCCACCCTCCCAGACCCTACCAATAGCTCTGCTATTTGTGGGATTTTACTGGGTATGATTGATTGATTGATTATTTTCATTTAAATAATACAGTATATGTTCTATTTGGGTAATTTTTGTTATTTATTTAATATGCACCAAGACTTTTATGCACCGGTTCTTAAATGATTACGGGTAGGAACCGGTTCCGGGTAGAAACCGGGTAGGAACCGATTTTATTTATAAAATGTGGAACCGGGTAGGAACCGACGGGTTTTTTGAACCCGGAACCGGTTCTTCTATACGTCGGGTAGGAACTGGAACCGGTTCCAGGTCGGTTCTATCGGGTCGGGTTTGGAACCGGTTATTATGCCCATCTCTACCTCAGACTACTATCACAAACCCTTCTCACAACCGGTTGCCACCTTCAAATAAGACAAACAACTTTTTCACTTTTAAAATATTAAAATATTAAACAGTGTCACAACCAGTTCATCCTTGCAACCTTGAATTGATTAGTTTTCTAATAAAAGGTTGGGTTGTGACAGTGGGTAGTATCAATCCAAGGCGCTTAAAACCAGTGGCAGATTTAGAAAATCCATATAGGGGCAACGTTTCAAAGAAAAGGGGCAACGAAATCGAAAAAACGCCAATTTTTTCCTAAATTTACACTACGTCCGGAGCGTCAAGGGGTAACGCAGGTTACCCCTTATTAAGAGGTAGATCCGCCCCTGCTTAAAATGCAAGGACTTTAATAGTATAATAATAGAATTTCCAGGTGTTTAAGACATGTTTTAGGCTTCTTTACGGCTAGTTTAGGTTGATTCCAATCTTTTTTAGGGTTGGTATAATTGTTTGAGACCTGTTCAGACGTTTTTTGGCTTGAATATCGTCGGAATTTGGCTTGAATAACGTGCCCGATGACCTAAAGTAGGGCTTTTGAAGCGAAACGATAAGGTTTGGCTGGACCTGAAAAGTGGGCCTAAACGCACGCCTAGGTAAGCCTTGACAGCAGAGCTTTTAACTAACCAAAAGTGTGTACCGGGTAAAAGAATTATATATTATAAGAAAACAGTTTGATTTGCCAAATATATTTTTAACGATAGTTAAGTGATTCTTAGCCATTAACGTCTCGTTGTAAACATGTTTTTTTAACCTAAAACATATATTCTTGTAAATATTGGGCTCAAAGTTAACAAGTAGCTAGAGTAACATAAGTCTCAAAAAACATGGCATGTGTTAAAGAGTTGATATTTTGGTTGGAGTGAGGCCAATAGCAAACATAAATATTTTAACTTAAGATTTCATGTGACAAAAAGAATAATAATGTGATGAAAGATTGGACTATTATTATATACAATAAATAAAATAGGTGGGTGTGGAGGTGTGATGGTGAAAGAGGAGCCGGTCGTGATGCTGTAATCTTGTCTCAAGCCTGCATAGACATTGATTGAGTTTTGGCATATTTTATATATACGACGATTTTATGATCATGAGAATTCATCCTCCCATGCAATATATGATCTTATCTCCATATCTCACTTTATATATACATACATGGATACGCAACAAATATATAGATCAATCAACAAATTAACATTATGATCCAGATGGAGCTAGCTAGTGTAACAAACGCGTGTAGGGTAAGTATAAGTGTTTTAAATCAACTCATTTTTTGATCCAAATTGGTTAATTACGGATCCTATGAGCTACCCACCAAAAGATAACGATTGATCTAATTGTCATGACCAGAATCAATCATCTGATCTTGCCCCATTTATTTCGCCTATGTCAATGCTGAGAAATATTCAGGATTTTAAACATTTGAGCTCGAATTAGTATATCACTTGGCCGGTATGGATAGTAGGGGTGTGCATAAAACAAAATTAACCGAAACCGAATACCGAAGTAACGGAACCGAAAAAACCAAACCGAAACAATAACCGATGGTTCGGTTTTTGTTTTTTGAATAACAAAATTTTCGGTTTCGATTAATCATATATCGAAAACCAAAAATAACCGAACCGATTAGCCAAACACACACACACACACACACACACACACACACACATATATATATATATATAGAAACGAGATCAGGAGAAAACGGTAGAAAGTGTGAGAACGGTAAGAACGCTTCCTGGCCTAACACGTGTCACGCCGCTTAGAGAAAGGCGGAGGGACTTTTTTGTCCTTTCATATTTCTTTTTTATTAACGCGTGTCCCTTCATCTTTCCATCTTTTTGGCGTTTATTAAATACGCAGCGTTTTTATTGTTTTTAGATCAGAACTATAGTAAACATTTTGGCATTTTAAGTATTTGTTTTGGCGTTTTTATTGATTTAAAAAACATCAGTAATTTTCTTTGATTTTTATAATATTAAGTGTTTTCCCATATAGGATTCAGGCCTATAATGTGACATGCAATTATGACGTTTTAAAAAGATAAATAAGTTTCAATTTTCCATGTAGTGGCATTAATATAACTTTAATGTTTTTTGGCAATAAATGATACCGTCTCTTTATTTTACTGTTTCTTTCAATTTTCATCTGTCAATTAGTGTTGATTTTTCCAGTAATACTTTGTTTGCATTTTTTGGCGTTTTATATAGCATCCTCATACTTTGCTAGCATTCGTTCTCACACTATCAGGCGTTTTGGTGTTTGTAGATTTTGGCATTTTATACTCAATTTTTTTAAAATAGCAGAGAATTAGATGGTAAACAACACAGAATTACATAACAAACAATAGATAATGAAAAAAAATTAAAAATTACAATCTAATTTCTCATTCAAATCTTCACTGTCATCAGTCTCTTCTACTTTAACCTTTTTTGCCTTTTTGAACCTGTTTTTGAATGCCTTATGTAGATCCTTATTTTCCTACATAACGGCCGTATTTAGAAAATGCTTATTTTTTGTGGCATCCTTTATGGTGGGTGGTTATATACTTTGTTTGATGACATGTTGAAGATCAATGCATGCTCTAATGTATTGATCACTTCATGCCATCCATATATCCATCAAGAACAAAGTGGCATGATGTCATATAAGTGTCATCAGTCTCTTTGTCTTGAATATTTCTCCATCTCATTCAGCAAAAGATTATAGAGATACCCAACGCAGAGTAGAATCCATTCAGTGAAACTTCATTCAGATCAATACTCAATATAGCAGAATCGAGGTTCTGAATCTGTGGCTTTTTTAAGTATTTTTTTTGGCGTTTTAAAGTGAATGGTTTCTAGGGAATATGGCGTTTGTTTTCTGGTTTTGTGATAAGTTGTTTGTGCAGAGAAGTCTCTCTTTATAGGATGTTTTTGGCACGTAGTTTAGGCGGGATTTTATTTATAATAAATGATATTAATAAAGTAGCCGTCTTTTCATTTTTACTGTGTATTTTTACTGTTTTTTTGTTCAGCTTTTTCAGGTTTGGCGTTTTTGAATGGGTTTTAGTAGTTTTTTGCGTTTTTTTTTTCTTTTCATTTTTAGCTTTTTTTAATTAATTATTCTGTAAGTTACTTTCATTATAGTTTTGGTGTTTTTGGCGTTTTTACTCCATCTATGGCGTTTTCATATGCATTTTGACTGTTTTGGCGTTTAATTAAGATAATGTATTTTTTTATTCTAAATTGAAAAATACATAGCAAACAACAGAAAAATAAAATTAAAAAAAAAACAATTAATCTTCCAAATCTTCAGTGTCATCAGTCTCTTTCTTCTTTGAATTATATTCGCTGGTGGTTTGGCTTAGCCATGCTTGTGTTTTTGTGGCCGTTTGGAAAGTCAAAATGACATGAGTTTTTTTTTAATATGTATCTTCAAACAACTCAGTCGTGTCATTCGTCTTTTCATGCCATTAAAATATTCATCAAGAACAAAACACAAAAAATGACATAAGTCTGACCCATCATCTTTTTGTTTATGATTTGTCCATCTCATGCAGCAAAATGTTATTTTACTCCCAGCACCTCATGAAAGAATGCATTATCCGGCACTTTGGCGTAGAACAATATTTTGAATATACAAAAACGATTTTTGGCATTTTTGGCGTTTTACTCAGGAAATAGTGTATCTGAAAGAACCGTCGATCTTTTGGAATCTTTTTTGGCGTTTTCTAAGATGAATGGTATATAGTAGAAAATATGGCGTTTTTGAGTAGTTGTGTTTGATGTTTTGGGAATTTTGGCATTTGTAAGTTGAATGGTATATGGTAGAAAATATGACGTTTTGAGTAGTTGTGTTTGATGTTTTGGGAATTTTGGCGTTTGTAAGTTGAATGGTATATAGTAGAAAATATGGCGTTTCAGGTTCTGGGAGATGTGTTTTTATTTCTTGGATGCTTTTTGTTTATATAGCGATGTGATTTGGTCCGTATTGGCATTTTATTCATCATTATGGCGTTTTGGTATAGAGGTGTAAAGACGCTTTTACCCTTAATGATGCGCGTCCACGTAAGAAAATTGATGTTATTTACGAAAACGCCACCGCGCCAATCTAGTCCATAGATTGTTTTAATCGGGCGATCGAAGCGTTCTCACCGTTCTCACACTTTCTACCGTTTTCTCCAAATCCCGACCCCCCCCCTCTCTCTCTCTCTATATATATATATAGAGGAAGGTTCTATACAGAACACTAAATATTGCGAGAACACGCAGAACAAAATGAATCACTCATTTTCTCAATCCTAAAAGCCTAAAAAGTAAATGAAAATGTTATAAATGTAAGATTTATTGTTTCTCATACTAGAATTTAAAACAAAATATAAAAAATCTTCGGTTTTTAAATAACCTACACACATGTAGGTTATGTGTAGGCTAAATTACCTACATGTACGTAGACTATGCGTAGGAAAAAATATATGATTTTTTTATGTATATAGAATACACATATGAATTTAAGAAACATAAAATTTAAAAAATGTGAACCTTAAATCACAAAATTTAGTGATTTAGAGTTGTTCTTTTTGTTCTCGCAATAATTAGTGTTCTGTAATGATCCTTATCATATATATATATGTCGGTTATTGTACAAATTGCCATAACGTACGTTCCGTACGCGATTGCCTTACAACATGTGGAATTTTCTTTACAACATACGATTTCCTTTTTTGTTATTTTGTATTTTCACATGCGACTTTACATTATGTTTTGTACATACGACTTTCCACAAATGAAATGAACATACATGCGATTATCCATATATTAAATGAACATGCACTTTGACTTTCCACAAATGAAAATGAACATACATGCTATTATCCATATATTAAATGGACATGCACTTTTATTTATACCTGTGATTTCCATAAATTTAAATGAACATGCACTTTTTTATTTTTTTAGTTTCATACATGAGATTTCACAAATTTAGAGTACATGCGATTTTGTTTTTTTAACATAACGTGCGATTTGTCATCGCGTACGTTAAGGCATATTGTACGATATACTTTCTCTCTCTCTCTCTCTCTCTATATATATATATATATATATATATATATATATATATCTTATATAGGGTAAGGTTCATTTGAGAACCATTCTTATTGCGAGAACCATGATAACCAATGTGAACACAAAAAAACCTAAAAATACCTAAAAAGCACACATTTTTTTAATTAAAAATCGATATTTTTCGTTACCAAAAAAAATATTTCTAGTAACAATTATCAATGCACATGTGCATATGTATCATCTCTTTAACAAATTCCGTAATACATTACCAGTATTAGGCAATTGCACTTTCATTTACACTTACATCTGTAATAGACTACTTTTTACATTAACGATATATAAAATGTACATGTGCATCTATATGTATAAATGTGATATAACGTGTTTTGGTACAAAAAGTTTTTGATTTTGAATGATGAAATAGGCCAATATACATGTTTTTGGTTAGTTATATCTAGTGTTTGACTATTTGTTTATATTTGTCACTTTATGATGTAATATGTTATTTGGTATGGTATGAAGGGTGTTGATGCACATGCGAATAAAGTGAAAAATACTATACATATTGGTATTGGTAGTGTATTATGGATAGTAGGAGGTAATGGTAGTGTATTATGGATAGTAGGAGGTAATGATAGCGTATTATGGATGGTATGATAGATGAAAAGAAAAGTGTATTCAAAGTAGTGTACGAAAAACACGTTATATCTTGTTCATACATATAGATGCACATGTGCATTTCTAATATTTGTAATGTAAAAAGTATTGTATTACTGATGGTAGTGTAAATGAAAGTGCAATTGTCTAATACTGGTAATGTATTACGAAATTTGTCAAAGAAATTATACATATGCACATGTGCGTCCATAATTGTTACTCGAAAAAAAATTAGAAACTAAAAGTAGCAATTTTTATTTAAAAATAAAAAAAGATTTGTGTTTTTTAGGTATTTTTTGTTGTGTTCACATTGGTTCTCACGGTTATCGCAATAAAGGGTGGTTCATAACCGATCCTTATCATATATATACATATATATATGTATTTAGTTTAAAAAAAATATAAAACAAGGTTATGGATGAGGATGGGTATTACATAAATTGAGTGATGAAGGTGAGATACTGAGGTGTTGTTTGTTTTTTCAGAGGTAAAACATCTGCAGTCTGCGGACCATATCTGCAAACATCTGCAGCTGAA
The DNA here is from genome assembly GCA_030545235.1 of Helianthus tuberosus. Lineage (NCBI taxonomy): Eukaryota > Viridiplantae > Streptophyta > Magnoliopsida > Asterales > Asteraceae > Helianthus > Helianthus tuberosus. The sequence goes on from JARYGA010058085.1 coordinate 10,600, forward strand.
GAGTTGGACCAAACCTCTGCAGTCTGCAAGAAGAAGACTGTTTGTTTTCCCTGGATCTCTTTTACATCATTATATCTTTCTTGTATTTCCATTAAAGTTCTAATACAAATTGTAATAACTCTCACCAAAACTATTATTTATTATTTTATTTGGACAAATAGGAAACCCTAATTAAGACCCCAAGTGATCCTGCATAAACCCTGAAATTTTTCAGAATAATCGGAATCAGGATCAGGGCCCCTAAAACTCAGGGGGGGGTAAACCCTAGTTGGTATTATCTAAACAGTTTAACGTGTAAATCAAATTTGCATGCGAGACCAACTAAGCTGAGCTAGTAAGACACGGGGCTACCCTATAATAGGGTAGTACCCCTCGCGCCACGCGAAGGCCCCTCGCGCCACGCGAGGGCGCCCTTTTTCAAGTATAAGTAGTAGACTGTGGGACTTGATATTCTGCGTTAATTCGACGTAGAAATTCAAATTGAACACTGAGATATCGTAGAAACAGTCCTATAACACACACAAATCACGAATCGCTGCCGCAAAACAGGGTAATAACTCGATCGCTGCTACGATTCAATGTCCGATCGATTAAACTATCCAATGGATGTTTAAGTGCTGCCCACATTAGGGTTATGCTTTGTCATTCGTCGTGAATTCGATGGATGTTTAAGTATCGCACTTTGTCATTTATTGTGAGGGTTTTAATCTCGTGAGTTATCGTAAATGCTGTATTAGTTACTAACCCAGTTCGTGTGCATGTTATTTAATTTAGGTCAAAAAGGCTAATCAGTAGGCTAAGCTCTGTCCAATTAAAACTTGCAATGTGAGTCATTCTCTTTTTATCAAATATTTTACAATACTTCATTTTCAAATGTTATAATTATAGGGAATAAGTCGTGGTTATCTTAATCACTGGCTAGTGGGGTATTGTGCACATTACTAATTTTCACTGGTTAGGCTAATATATCCTAACAGTGATCGTCACTACTTGGGGAAAGACCCAATAGTGGTATGACCATCGTCACGCAATGTGACACGGCGCCAGATAAAAATAAGATAGAAGCCATTGTAATCCCCCTTATGTTGTAATTGATAACTATGTGTCATTTTAATTAAATTGAGTGACTTGCCAGCATTTCCCCGCTGATAAAATATTTTTAAAACATGTTTCAGGCGACCTGCTGTAAATCAAGGAAACGTGCTACGGAGCACTAACAAGCTTGAAGAGGTGGCTCAGTTAAAATGAATAAACATGTTTTAATAAATCAGAGAATTTCCTAGTTAAATTCCTCTAATGTAAATTACGGGGTTTTATCCCAAATTATGGAATAAAATAATTGGGCATTTTGAGTTTTAAAAAGATCCTGTTAAAAATCTTCCGCTGTCGCATCATCGATACCACGGGTTCCTGTCCCGCGGCTTCTGACCGGGTCAAACCGGGGCTGGGGACGTGACAAGAAAAGGTGGTATCAGAGCCACTGAACGAGCCACTGATTTAAGCCTATTAAGTATTTCAAAATACTTAATTTTCCTGATTATCAAATCTGTGATTTTGTGATTTATTATCTGAATATTTGTTTACAGTATGGGTAAGAAAAGACTTTCGGATATCTACCATAAATTAGATACTTCACCAAAAGAAAAGGGAAGTTCATCCCGATCAAATTACTCAAGATACTCAGTAGATCCTGAGGAAGGAATATTTGTTCGAAAAGCACAATATGTCACACCCTGGCTTTGCGGAAGTGTGGTTAATTTGGTGTGACTTCTTAATACCATAGCTTAATCACAACAAGCTATATGAAATAAAAACCATGCAAGATCATCCATTGAATTAAGTTTTAAAAACCGAAGTAACATAACATTGTCTTAGGGACTACAACACCAAAACATAAAACATTGTTTTGAAAGACATAAACATCAACATGAATAAAACGCAGTTTAAGATTTGTGACTCGTCCAGGAAAAAGCCACATTTCCTAAACCGGGATGACCTCGGAACCCATATGCAGCGGGAAAACATAACATACCGCGCCAGATCTTTAATTCCCTGAAATACATGTAAGTTGAAAAATCAACAATAATGTTGAGCGAGTTCATGTGTAAGTGAGTAAATAAACCTTTGTATGTATAAAAATCCTGGTATGTAGCAAATAAGGAAAAAGAGATCACCAATGGTTTGCAAGGCCATTGATATGTGTGAAGTGCAAGTAGGAAGACTCAAACCTAGCAGATTTATGCGTTGGGTACAAAGTCACCCCGAGGTCCGTTCTGTGTTGGGCCTGGGGTTGGGCTCGCTACACCCAAATAGATCTACCGCTCCTGCCCTTCGGTCCTACCTTGAGGATTAATGGCCTCAAGTTTCTGCCTACCCACTCACATGATCTGAATAATAATAACCCTCCTTACGCTAACCATACCATGTAAGAATTATTCGTAATCATAGTAACATGTATTTCACCCCCGCAGTTTAGAAAACTGAAAACAGTTAGAGAAAAAGGGGACATGAACTCGCAGTGGTGCGTCTCTACCAAGTATATCTCCTGATCAAGCAGCTGTGCGACGACCTACACGTACTAAGTCTATTAGACGGACGGCCGTGCCTTGGCTTAAGGTTTAAGTTTTCGGGAAATAGTTAGACAACTATTTCGTGTTTATATTTTTGTAAATACTTGGTAATTATTCTCCTTCCCAAGGATGGGGGATTTATACATGTGCGTTCGTATACTTCGAAATATATTATTAAGTCTCACTTAATATATTTTATTTCTTACTTCAAAATATATAATCATTAACATTCGGTAATATTATTTTTACCCTAAAAATAATATTTGTATATTTCACAAAATAGTCATAAACATTTTACAAGTGACGCTTATGAAAAGTATATATACTAAATACATATATTTATCACGTTTTATTTTGTGAAATCCCACCTCCGATATTTTGTAAATAAGTCGTGGCGAAATCTATAATTCGAAAACACGTAAAAAGAAGTATTTCTAACACTTGTAGTGAAAATATTTCTAAGTGTTAGGTTTTTTGGAAAAATTTCGCCAGAGTTTCTTCTGTAACTGGAGGTGGCCACGCTTTCGAGCGTATCATTTTCTTTTACAAATCAAACCAACGATTTTCTCATTCAATCTATAAACATTATTCAACCATCAAACTAGTCAAAATAGATGTAAATCGCAAAAATACATGAACTTGTGGTTTATCTAAAATATGAAGTAAATCCCATTACTTTTAGTGGATCTTTTGTATAAATCAACCCGGTTTCGTAAAAGTTTCGCTTTTAACGAAATTCTATCTTTACAACTTCTTGTTAACATTTACAAAAAAATAGTTCTTTCGTCAAAACTTTGTGTTACACAAGTGTTTACACACTTGTGTGTTTACTAAAATCATTCTTGTTTATGAAAGATCCGTCTTTAAAAGTATGTTTTCTCTTGACACGTGGTCCTTTGAAAATACCGCTTATAGATCCGTAGATCTACTAGTTTTAAACACTATTTCGTAAGTAAAATCGTTTTTACACAAGTTCAAGTTTCTCGTGTGGTAGAGTTTCATCACTTAACCCTTGTTACACTTAAACAAGCTCTATGTCATGATCCATGATCATGACCAACCCGGGTTAAACGATGATCCGAGCTACCACAACATAGATCGGGCCCAGATAATTACACAAAACAAATCCTACATGATTTACACAACAAACAAGCTTTTAACCATCCTTTTTAGCATTTTTAGTAGACTTTTTCATATCATTTTGTATGTTCATGAGTTTTAACCATCATATACCGTTTTAACCACTTTAGAATAGATCAAGAGTGTGTTTCAAGCAACTTACTACTAGCTCGAGGCTAGGGAAGAAACTAGTCGAAAAACGCGTGGATAAAAGCAATGTAGCGAGGTCCTTCGCAATCCGAGTGCACCAAGCTTCCTTATACGCGATCCTTAACCCTTGTATGCTCTTGGAATGTGAAGATCAAAACCGAAAAATGGATGGATGGTAGAGGGGGTGTTCGGCCGTGAGTTTAGCAAGGAGAGGGAGAGAGAGTTTTGTGGTGAGTTGTGATAATGTGTTAAGTGTTGAACTTATAGACAATTAGTATGGTCATTAACCAAGAGTCTCTATGTTATCTTGATATGGAACAAGGATGATTAAATTAATCATCAAAGTACAAGGGGTGTCCCCCTTGGGGACGGTTCGGTTAGAGAGGGGGGGGGGGGGGGGTCTTGGTTCGATTCCAACTAGTAGTTAGGATATTAGTTAGGTTAAGTGTGGAGGTTAACTCGGTTATTAGTATGTTATGCGTTATGACGGGTGTTAGGGTATTCAGGGGCCCTAACTGGCTCAGAAAAAGAAAAACAATGTAAATGGCAATATTTTTATGTTCCGGGTAACGTCCGGTTGTTCGGTTGGATAGTAATCCGTTAAAGTGCTTAACAAAGCTTTAAAGTGTCGTTATTATTATTTTTAGTGACGCAACTTATTCCTGACACTTTGGAAAGTGTCTAGTAATATTTTTCTCATGTTTTGGCACTTTATCAGGTAGCTAAATGCTGAATTTTTATTTAAAGTGCTGAATTTTGTACTTAAAGTACGTTTTAGGCACATCCGGTCACTGTAATCTCATTCCTAGTGACGCAGTTCTACAACCCTTATATTTCTACACTCACCACTAGTGTAGCAAACTATCTCAGGCTCTTACAGGCCTTAGAGGCAGTACCTGCCTGGTGTTAGTTATGACAGCACGTTTAATAGGTTATCCGTTCATTGTGCTACTGTGCTTTTGGTGCATCAAGGTTGTCACAAAGGTGCTGTAAGCAAAAACATGGAGTGACAGCAAGTAAAGTATGATGCAAGTAAGTACATGTATCAGTATTCAAGTAGCAGTTTATCCACAATTTCAAGTAGCACAGTAATTAAGCAGTAATTAATTATTAATTAAGTCGTACGGATACCTGGTTTAGTGAGGGTTGTCACATTCTCCCCCCGTTAAAGAAATTTCGTCCCGAAATTTAAGTTCTGCTTCTATTTGCAGGGGTCTTTGGAAATAAATGGGGGTATTTCTCTTTCATCCGGTCCTCACGCTCCCAGGTGTATTCAGGACCATGTCTGGCATTCCAACGAACTTTGACGAGCTTGACACTGCTCCGGCGGGTCTTGTTTACTTTCCAATCCGTAACCTCAACCGGTTCTTCAACGAAGTGGAGCGTGTCGTCCACGTGAATCTCGTCGGTGGGAATGGCAATGATATCCTGAGTTGGACTTTTCTTCAGGTTGGATACATGAAATGTATCGTGAACTCCATTCAGCTCGGCAGGTAAGTCCAGCTTGTATGCTACTAGCCCTATTCTTTCCAAAATTCTGAAAGGGCCAATGTAGCGCGGATTTAACTTCCCACGCTTTCCGAAGCGTGCCACACCCTTCCAGGGTGAAACCTTCAATAAAACCATATCTCCAAATTGGAACTCCAAATGTTTCCGGTTTGGATCTGCATAGGCTTTCTGTCTTTCGCGAGCTGCTTCGATGCGTTTTCGAATCTGCGCAATCTTGTCTGTCGTCTCTTGGACGATTTCGGGACCAACAAGCTGCCTATCACCTGCGTCAGCCCAGCATAGGGGTGATCGGCACTTGCGTCCGTAAAGAGCTTCGAATGGCGCGGCTCCAATACTGGTGTGGTAGCTGTTGTTGTATGAAAATACGACCAATGGTAAATGCTTATCCCAGCTACCGCCCAAATCCATAACACATGCTCTTAGCATATCTTCCAAGGTCTGAATAGTCCGCTCGCTTTGACCGTCGGTCTGAGGGTGAAATGCAGTGCTCAGATTTAATTGTGAGCCAAAAGCCTCTTGGAAGGATTGCCAAATCCTTGATATGAAACGTCCATCTCTATCAGAGATGATCGAGAGAGGTACTCCATGGCGCGTGACGATTTCTCGCATGTATATTTCTGCCAGTTTGCTGGTGTTATCCTTCTCTTTGATAGGTAAGAAGTGCGCGGACTTAGTTAGGCGGTCAACTATCACCCAGATAGTGTCATGGCCTCTTGGCATTCTTGGCAACTTTGTAATAAAATCCATGGAGATTTGTTCCCATTTCCATTTGGGAATCTCAGGTTGTTGCAGAAGTCCTGAAGGCTTCTGGTATTCCGCTTTCACCTTAGCACACGTTAGGCACTTGCTCACATAAACAGCAACATCACCCTTCATCCTAGGCCACCAATAGTAAGCCTTGAGATCTTGGTACATCTTATCCGCTCCTGGATGGATAGAGTACCGCGATTTGTGAGCTTCATCAAAAACAACTTTCCTTAAACCACCAAACAGAGGAACCCAAATCCTTTTCTCAAAACATAACGTTCCTTCCTCGTTTGGTACTAATAGCTTCTCCATCCCACGAAGATATTCTTCTTCAAGATTTCTTTCCTTAAGAGCTTCTTTCTGCGCGTCACGAATGCGCAAGGAAAGATCGGTTTGGATAATCATCTCCAAAGCCCTAACCCTTATGGGCTTGATCCTCTCTTTTCGACTCAGGGCGTCGGCAACCACATTAGCCTTCCCTGGATGATACTTTATATCGCAATCGTAATCATTTAGCAACTCAACCCATCGTCTCTGTCTCATATTCAACTCCTTCTGGTTGAATATGTGTTGTAGGCTCTTATGATCTGTAAAAATTGTACATTTCGTACCATATAGGTAGTGTCTCCAGATCTTTAAAGCAAATATCACTGCGCCTAGCTCCAAATCGTGCGTGGTATAGTTCTTCTCATGTACCTTCAACTGACGTGATGCGTAAGCAATAACCTTCTGGCGTTGCATCAACACGCAACCCAATCCTTGACGCGAGGCGTCACAGTATACCACGAAATCGTCAGTACCTTCCGGTAGTGCTAGGATTGGCGCATTGCAGAGCTTATCCTTCAACAGCTGAAACGCTTTTTCTTGTTTGATTCCCCAATCAAACTTCTTATCTTTCTGGGTGAGGAGCGTCAATGGTTGAGCGATCTTCGAAAAATCCTCAATGAACCTTCGATAGTAGCCAGCCAAACCCAAGAATTGTCGAATCTCGGTTGGCGTCTTTGGCGTTTCCCAATTCTTGATCGCTTCGATCTTGGTTGGATCCACATGGATTCCATCTCCATTTACCACATGACCAAGAAATTGGACTTCACGTAGCCAAAATTCGCACTTAGAGAATTTGGCATACAGCTGTTCTTTCTTCAGCAGCTCCAAAATAGCTCTTAGGTGCTGTTCGTGCTCAGCCTTTGTCCTTGAATAAATCAAGATGTCGTCGATAAACACAATCACAAACTTGTCCAAGTACGGCTTGCAAACTCTATTCATCAAATCCATAAAGACTGCAGGTGCGTTTGTCAACCCAAACGGCATAACAAGGAACTCGTATTGTCCATAACGAGTTCTGTAGGCTGTCTTCGGGATACTCTCCTCTTGTATCCTTAACTGATGGTATCCAGATCGCAAATCGATCTTTGAGTAAAAGCTTGAACCTTGCAGTTGATCAAACAGATCATCAATTCTTGGCAGAGGATATCTATTCTTGATCGTCAGCTTGTTCAGCTCCCGGTAGTCTATGCACATTCGAAAACTACCGTCCTTCTTCTTGAAAAACAGGACCGGAGCTCCCCACGGCAAGAAGCTTGGTCGGATAAATCCCTTGTCTAACAACTCTTGAAGTTGTGTCGATAATTCTTGCATCTCAGACGGGGCAAGTCTATAAGGTGCCTTAGCCACAGGCGCGGCGCCTGGGACTAAATCGATGTGAAACTCCACTTGCCTCTGAGGCGGCAGTCCAGGCAAGTCCTCCGGGAAGACTTCCGGATACTCCCTCACGACAGGGATGTCTTCGATCTTCGGTTCTGCAGCTTTCTTGTCTACAATGTGTGCCAGGAAGGCAGCACATCCCTTCTGTAGACACTTTCGCGCTTTGAGGCAGCTGATAATTCTTAACGGCGTATCGCGCTTTTCGCCATGTACCACAATTGTTTCTCCATCTTCGGTCGGGATACGAACGACCTTTTCGTGACAAACAATTTCTGCCTTGTTGCTTGATAACCAATCCATTCCTACTACTACGTCAAAGCTCCCCAGCTGGACCGGTAGTAGATCCAAAGTAAACTCACGTTCTCCCAACTCGATTGCACAACCTCTGATCACTTCATTGGCTTCTACTAACTTCCCATTAGCCAATTCGATTGAGTAGGGAATATCTAACTTACTAGCGGCTAAACCAAGCATATTCTTAAATTCTAATGATACGAAGCTATAGTCGGCACCAGTATAAAATAAAACGGATGCATAGCGTTGGTTTACAGGGAACGTACCAGTAACGACATTAGGATCCTGGCGCGCTTCCCTTGCTTTGATATGGAACACTCTTCCACGGGCTTGGTTCAACTCTGGGCAGTTCCTCTTAAAGTGCCCGATATCACCACAGTTAAAGCATCCAGGTCTTTGTCCGTTTCCACCTCCATTTCCAGCTTGGTTATTCCTTTGGTTCTGATTTACAGCGCCTGCTTGATTCACATTGTTGCCTCGATTCCTATTACCTCCATTGTTTCCTTATGGGCGATTTCCAATTCCACCCCGGTTATTGTTTCTGTTTCCAAATCCTCCTTGGCCTCCCTGACCAACAGTGGCCCAACAAGAATCCTTCAAGTGGCCAGGTTTCCCACACGCTTCACATACCTTCAAACCACATCGGCCAGAATGGTGACGCTGGCAGGTGTTGCACTTGGGCTGGGTGCCCATATATCCCTTTCCTTTCTTTCCACCACCATCTGTAACCTGAGCTGGCGCGTTTGGCTCTCCTTTCTTAACAACACCACTAGTTCCTTGTTTGAAGTTCGAGAACTTTCGTTTGTTACCTCCGGATGACTCGACGTGAGTCTCTTTCTTCCTTGTCTCGATCTCACCAAACTTGTTCAGGCGGATAGCCTCCTCAGTGAGAGCTACGCTCAAATCAATTGCCTCAGTAATTGTTGCAGGCTTGGAGGAGGTCACCATGCTTATGATTTGAGGAGCTAATCCCCAAATGAAGCGTTCAATCCGCTTGAATTATGGAGTGACCATATAGGGTACCACATGCGACAGGTCGTGAAACCTCTGAACATATTCCGCGATCTTCGGACCTTCCATCTTCAAATGCCAGAACTCAGTTTCCAATCTTTGGATTTCAGCGCGAGAACAATACTTTTTGCGCATTAGTTCCTTCAGTTCGGTCCATGTTAGTGCATAGGCAGCAGCTTCACCAAGTGTCTGCACTTGCAAATTCCACCAAGATAGGTCTCCATCCAGAAATAGCCCTGAAATGTAGGTGACTTGCTGGTTTGGTGCACATTTGCTCATGCGGAGAACAGATTCAGTCTTCTCGGCCCAACGAACAAAAGCGACAGCACCTCCGGTGCCATCAAAGTTGACAGGCTTGCAGTCTAGAAACTGCTTGTAGGTGCACCCATGAGGTGGATTGTTGTTGCCATTGTTGTTTGAGCTGCTTCCGCTGGGTCCTCCTTGCGAGGCGGCGTATTGCGCGATGGCAGCAGCGATGACTTGTTGGAGTTCTGCCTCATTGGTAGGCATCGGCATTTGACGTCTCAGCGGCATCTTCTAAAAGATGGGTTCTCGTCGGTCAGGCCATAATAAAGATCCCATGTTATAATACGTACGCTTTATTATGATAGTAATAGTACATAACATCTCATGTTATAATCATATCAATCACACAACATCCCATGTTATAAACATAAATAATCAATCAAAACATCACATATGATGAGAATACTGCGATTGCCATATATCGAGACCACATAGTAAGTGTACAGGTACATAATAGTGTCATTCATCATCATCGACTAAGGGCTACATCACCCTAGTCCAAAAGAATATCAAACCAGTGTAAATACATCCATATACATGTCACAAAAGTCAGAATCAAAATGCAGTCTCCAAAAATGCTGTGCAGTCAAAACAATCGTCGTCTTCTCACCAGCGTCTACCCATGCTGTACTAAGGATGCCCTAAACTGATGGTGGTGGAGGAGGGGGAAAATGGGTGTAGAACAAACGTCGCAAATGGAGCCAGTCCTCCTCCATGGCTCTCTGGGTACGCAACCAAGAAGCAACCTGCTGCTCAAGTGCCAAAAGGCGTGCAACATAGTCAGGTAACAATGGTCGAGGGTGCTGCGAAGAAGCAGAATGGGTCTGACCCTGACACTAGCATGGCGGTGGCTGAGCTCTCTCAAGCTCCTGAATACGCCGTGTGAGTGCCTCCTGCTGGGCAACAAACGACATCAGAACGTCCTCAATAGAATACCCCATGTGGAAAGGATGGTAGGGGTCGGTCGAAGGCATAACAGAAGGTGACGTCCAGAGAAACGGCTCGCTGGCTGGATCAAAAGGTGTCACAAAGAATGGTGGTACAGGGGGAATAGCAGATGAAGACTGTGGCATAACTGGAATAGATGTCGGCACATGTCCAAAGGGACGAGCCGAGGAACCCTCTCCAGGTCGAGCTGGAGGTGTGTACTGTGCAAATGAAAAAGAGAAATCAACATGACGTGCATCGGTGGTATGAGGAGGAATAGGTGGAAGCTCATCATCCGCAGGAATCCACCCGCACTGGGCGTGCTCATCTCGTGGGTCAATCTGTGCCTCAAAAAGTGCTCGATCAAACTGTACAGGCATAGGGTCAAGGTGGGGTACAACAAGAGGGTCAGCAGGTATATCAGCGATAAGTGGGGGATCAACATGATCAGCAGCAATAACATGGTCACCCTCCAGTAGTGGTGCATAGTGGTGCATCAGTAGGGTGATCATCAATGGGTGGGTCAGCAATCACAGGATCAATAGGTATGCCAGCATGAGCAGGGTCATGCTCAAGCACTGGGTCAGGAACAACTACTGGCTCGAGGGCCATGGCAGGCTCAGGATCAACGAACTCCATATCAAAATCTGCATGATCAGCGAATGCAGGGTCAACTGGGTCTACTAGGTCAACCATAGGCTGATCCAAGTGGATGAACTCTATCTCCTGGTCCGGGTCATATCCAGGGGAAAAAACAGGGTCTGAATCCTCATCGAGGTCGTGATCGAAAGCAAATCTAGGAGCAGAGACAGCAGATGATGCCCTGTGAGGATCTGAACCGTGTGAATAGTGTTGTGCGCTCCGAGTGTGTGACGGTGCGGAGGCCACAGACTCGAAGGAGTCTGGAGCGGGTGAGTGTGCAGGTGACTCCTCAGCTGGAGCATCTGCGAGTAACAAAAGACCACCGTCAGCTAGAAGGGCCTCGCCCTCAACATCGTCCTCCAGGGGCTCATCATCAAATAGATCGACGTCGTCGTCAACGTCGGCGTCGAGGAGCATATCGTAAGCAGGATAAACGGCCAAAGGTATGGGAGCAGGGATCTCTACGAGTGGTAGGTACCCAGCAAAAGGACCATCAGCGGGCTCATCGACAGCGTCGGGCAGCGCAAAGGGCTGAAAGTTGTCCTCGTCTGTGCTGGTAACATCTGATGTGTGGACCTCGTGCTCTGAAGGCTCTAAGTCGTCTGATACTAAGGGTCTAGGGCCTGTGGTGTCCGAATCACCTGTGCCGGGCTAGTCCATGGTGTCTGTAACACAAACACAAATATGTACAAATAATCAATCATACAATCAGATAAGCACATTAGTCACCAAGTAAGCAATCAAATAATTCTCCTAGTCCCACTAGCCTCCCAGCCTCTCAGACTGCTCTTCCTAGTCCTACTAGCCAAATTCTCCCAGCCTCACAGACTGCTCTTCCTAGTCCCACTAGCCAAATTCTCCCAGCCTCTCAGACTGCTCTTCCTAGTCCCACTAGCCAAATTCTCCCAGCCTCTCAGACTGCTCTTCCTAGTCCCACTAGCCTATTCTCCCAGCCTCTCAGACTGCTCTCCCTAGTCCTACTAGGCAACTACCTCGGTTTCCTAAACCAAGCCTCGTTCCTCCAGACCGAGCCTCAGCCTCCCAGACTGAGCCTACAAATAATAAATAAATGTGCTCAACATTTGTTTGTAAAAAGTTTTGGATCTGGACTTGAGTGGTATGCAGTGTAAAAATGTTTTCGTGAGAGCCCTAGTGATCATAGTCTAGACTCGAGAAGGAATCCTAGTTCGCTATGACCAGAGCTCTGATACCAAGCTGTCACACCCTGGCTTTGCGGAAGCGTGGTTAATTTGGTGTGACTTCTTAATACCATAGCTTAATCACAACAAGCTATATGAAATAAAAACCATGCAAGATCATCCATTGAATTAAGTTTTAAAAACCGAAGTAACATAACATTGTCTTAGGGACTACAACACCAAAACATAAAACATTGTTTTGAAAGACATAAACATCAACATGAATAAAACGCAGTATAAGATTTGTGACTCGTCCAGGAAAAAGCCACATTTCCTAAACCGGGATGACCTCGGAACCCATATGCAGCGGGAAAACATAACATACCGCGCCAGATCTTTAATTCCCTGAAATACATGTAAGTTGAAAAATCAACAATAATGTTGAGCGAGTTCATGTGTAAGTGAGTAAATAAACCTTTGTATGTATAAAAATCCTGGTATGTAGCAAATAAGGAAAAAGAGATCACCAATGGTTTGCAAGGCCATTGATATGTGTGAAGTGCAAGTAGGAAGACTCAAACCTAGCAGATTTATGCGTTGGGTACAAAGTCACCCCGAGGTCCGTTCTGTGTTGGGCCTGGGGTTGGGCTCGCTACACCCAAATAGATCTACCGCTCCTGCCCCTCGGTCCTACCTTGAGGATTAATGGCCTCAAGTTTCTGCCTACCCACTCACATGATCTGAATAATAATAACCCTCCTTACGCTAACCATACCATGTAAGAATTATTCGTAATCATAGTAACATGTATTTCACCCCCGCAGTTTAGAAAACTGAAAACAGTTAGAGAAAAGGGGGACATGAACTCGCAGTGGTGCGTCTCTACCAAGTATATCTCCTGATCAAGCAGCTGTGCGACGACCTACACGTACTAAGTCTATTAGACGGACGGCCGTGCCTTGGCTTAAGGTTTAAGTTTTCGGGAAATAGTTAGACAACTATTTCGTGTTTATATTTTTGTAAATACTTGGTAATTATTCTCCTTCCCAAGGATGGGGGATTTATACATGTGCGTTCGTATACTTCGAAATATATTATTAAGTCTCACTTAATATATTTTATTTCTTACTTCAAAATATATAATCATTAACATTCGGTAATATTATTTTTACCCTAAAAATAATATTTGTATATTTCACAAAATAGTCATAAACATTTTACAAGTGACGCTTATGAAAAGTATATATACTAAATACATATATTTATCACGTTTTATTTTGTGAAATCCCACCTCCAATATTTTGTAAATAAGTCGTGGCGAAATCTATAATTCGAAAACACGTAAAAAGAAGTATTTCTAACACTTGTAGTGAAAATATTTCTAAGTGTTAGGTTTTTTGGAAAAATTTCGCCAGAGTTTCTTCTGTAACTGGAGGTGGCCACGCTTTCGAGCGTATCATTTTCTTTTACAAATCAAACCAACGATTTTCTCATTCAATCTATAAACATTATTCAACCATCAAACTAGTCAAAATAGATGTAAATCGCAAAAATACATGAACTTGTGGTTTATCTAAAATATGAAGTAAATCCCATTACTTTTAGTGGATCTTTTGTATAAATCAACCCGGTTTCGTAAAAGTTTCGCTTTTAACGAAATTCTATCTTTACAACTTCTTGTTAACATTTACAAAAAAAATAGTTCTTTCGTCAAAACTTTGTGTTACACAAGTGTTTACACACTTGTGTGTTTACTAAAATCATTCTTGTTTATGAAAGATCCGTCTTTAAAAGTATGTTTTCTCTTGACACGTGGTCCTTTGAAAATACCGCTTGTAGATCCGTAGATCTACTAGTTTTAAACACTATTTCGTAAGTAAAATCGTTTTTACACAAGTTCAAGTTTCTCGTGTGGTAGAGTTTCATCACTTAACCCTTGTTACACTTAAACAAGCTCTATGTCATGATCCATGATCATGACCAACCCGGGTTAAACGATGATCCGAGCTACCACAACATAGATCGGGCCCAGATAATTACACAAAACAAATCCTACATGATTTACACAACAAACAAGCTTTTAACCATCCTTTTTAGCATTTTTAGTAGACTTTTTCATATCATTTTGTATGTTCATGAGTTTTAACCATCATATACCGTTTTAACCACTTTAGAATAGATCAAGAGTGTGTTTCAAGCAACTTACTACTAGCTCGAGGCTAGGGAAGAAACTAGTCGAAAAACGCGTGGATAAAAGCAATGTAGCGAGGTCCTTCGCAATCCGAGTGCACCAAGCTTCCTTATACGCGATCCTTAACCCTTGTATGCTCTTGGAATGTGAAGATCAAAACCGAAAAATGGATGGATGGTAGAGGGGGTGTTCGGCCGTGAGTTTAGCAAGGAGAGGGAGAGAGAGTTTTGTGGTGAATTGTGATAATGTGTTAAGTGTTGAACTTATAGACAATTAGTATGGTCATTAACCAAGAGTCTCTATGTTATCTTGATATGGAACAAGGATGATTAAATTAATCATCAAAGTACAAGGGGTGTCCCCCTTGGGGACAGTTCGGTTAGAGAGGGGGGGGGGGGTCTTGGTTCGATTCCAACTAGTAGTTAGGATATTAGTTAGGTTAAGTGTGGAGGTTAACTCGGTTATTAGTATGTTATGCGTTATGACGGGTGTTAGGGTATTCAGGGGCCCTAACTGGCTCAGAAAAAGAAAAACAATGTAAATGGTAATATTTTTATGTTCCGGGTAACGTCCGGTTGTTCGGTTGGATAGTAATCCGTTAAAGTGCTTAACAAAGCTTTAAAGTGTCGTTATTATTATTTTTAGTGACGCAACTTATTCCTGACACTTTGGAAAGTGTCTAGTAATATTTTTCTCATGTTTTGGCACTTTATTAGGTAGCTAAATGCTGAATTTTTATTTAAAGTGCTGAATTTTGTACTTAAAGTATGTTTTAGGCACATCCGGTCACTGTAATCTCATTCCTAGTGACGCAGTTCTACAACCCTTATATTTCTACACTCACCACTAGTGTAGCAAACTATCTCAGGCTCTTACAGGCCTTAGAGGCAGTACCTGCCTGGTGCTAGTTATGACAGCACGTTTAATAGGTTATCCGTTCATTGTGCTACTGTGCTTTTGGTGCATCAAGGTTGTCACAAAGGTGCTGTAAGCAAAAACATGGAGTGACAGCAAGTAAAGTATGTTGCAAGTAAGTACATGTATCAGTATTCAAGTAGCAGTTTATCCACAATTTCAAGTAGCACAGTAATTAAGCAGTAATTAATTATTAATTAAGTCGTACGGATACCTGGTTTAGTGAGGGTTGTCACACAATATGAAGACCACTTTCTCCTAATAAAAGAAGTTTGATTATTAGGAAAAGTCAGGAGAAAATAAAGAAATCACAACCAAAAGAAAGGAGAGTTAATCAGGAAACTCAGGAATTAGGCAGTAACCCACCATGGGAAGACAAGTTAGATGAAAAGTGGGCAGATCTATATATGCTAGCCACTGTAGCAGTAAATACAAATCCTTAAATACCCTGACTCAGTTTCAGCACCCTTATCATCTACAAACCAGAAACTTTACCTAGTAAATAAATAAATTACAATAAACCCTAGTATGTTTTAATTGTCAGTTGTCCTTTGTATTAAATTAGTTACACAGTATGCAATAATACTTGAAGGTTATCTGTGAAAGTTTGTTATAAAATCTTAACTTAATATTTTTTTTATATATGCTAAAACAGCATGAATGAGTTATCTGGAGCCCTAGAGAATCTCAACCTCTACCCTGTGAACATAGAAGTTTCCAAAGATTTTACTGGTTACTTTGCTAATGTGGAAAAACCTATAGAATTTCAAGCTCCACCTCTGGAGAAAGCAAAACCTAAGAAAAGAAGAATATTTGTAGGCTGGAGACGTGTACGCAGAAGGAAACCAGCAACTAGGAGAATTCCTAAGATAGAGAATCCCATGGATAAAGGAAAAGGGATAGAAATTGAGGAAGATTCAAGGCAAGCAGGGATGGACATTGGGGAAAGTTCTAAGCAAGAGATTGGAGAAAGCTCTAAGCCAACCAAGGAAATGACATTGCAAGAAAAGCTAGATTTCATACTAGCAAGCTGTGATACCATTAGGCCTATCAATAACAACCTTTACCCTTATCCTGCTGAAACTCAAATCCCAATAAACCTAGAACCAGTCATTCCAGACCCTCTGATCCACACCCAACCTCTAGGACAAATGGATGAGTGGTGGACTAACGAGTGGCAGTTTCAAAACCTCCTCAACAGCCCCTATACCTTTTTCCCTCAGTTCGACCCAGAACCTATACCAAACCCACCAATGAGTAATGAGAACTTAGCTGAACTCCTCCATTTCGGCGAAGAGTTGATGGATGCAGGTAATAGGATCCGGGAAATAGGAGGACAAATCTCCTAGAAATATGATGATAGGGAACATCGCTTTTAAATATGCTAGCTGACAAGGGAAAAAGGGGATTATGAAACTGTGTTTGTATAATAATAATAGTAATAAAAATTAGTATGTGTAATAATCTAAAAATAAAACGGTTGTAAGATAACAGTTTATATTGAAACATATTAACAATTTTGTATATATATACTTGTTTATGTGATTATGTGCAATTATTTTGTTATGTTTATTCTTATATGATACTAATTTGTTCATATAGGCAAGATATCCGAGCACACAACAATGAGGATCAATTTCTAAATAGGCAAGATATCTTGCCTATATACTTGTTTATGTGATTATGTGCAATTATTTTGTTATGGCAAACACTGGTAATGAACAAATTAACGAGGGTAATCAATCCGAGCACAACAATGAGGATCAATTTCTAAATAGGCAAGATATCGAAAATATCGTTGCTCAGGGAATAGCCAATGCTATTCTAGCAATCCTTGCTGCTGCTCGAAATCCAATCGAACCTCAACAAATTGTTCCTAGTAAACGAACTCAGGAAGATAATTTCAGTAATAGTGTAAATGGAGGCGACAATCATATTAATAACAACGATGGGATGCAAGCTCCGCTCCTTAAGAAAATGAATGCTGCAACGCCTGGTTGCACTTACATGGAGTTTCTTGCCTGTAAACCGGCTGAATTTGCAGGCAACGAATGAGCAACTGCTGCACTACGTTGGTTAGAGAAAACCGAAGCAGTAATTACAATAAGTAAATGTGCCAAGGACGACAAAGTCATGTATGTGTCACATCTTTTCAAAGAAGGGGCGCTATAATGGTGGAATACAGTACTTCAAGCCAAAGAAAGAAATGTGGCATATGCCATGAATTGGGAAGAATTTAAAAATCTAATGGAAAGAAAATTATGTCCCGAATATGAGAAAGAGCAAATGGCTAATAAATTCCTAAACCATCGGATGATGGATGTAGACTGTCGAGGGTATACTTCGACATTCTTCGAATATGCGAGAGTAGTACCAACTCTGGCTTCGCCAGAGCCGGTGCTTATTTCCCATTATATTTGGGGATTAATTGGTGAAATCCGTGACATTGTCAAAGCTGCGAGACCACGCACTATTGATGATGCTGTGGAATTAGCTAACACCCTAACTGACGGGCTGGTACGTACACGAGAAGAAACCAGGAAAAAGGAAGTGGCCCAAAAGATTACCCAAGGATTCCGTATGGGTAACCGTAACAATTTCAAAAGAAGGGGGACTGGGCAATCTTCCACTGGTCCATTTTGCAATTCTTGTAAAAGAAAGCATTCTGGAAGATGCAAAGGATATTGCAATTTTTGCAAAATTCCAGGGCATCAAGAGGAAGACTGCAGGAAAAAGAAATTCACAGTTTGCTACAACTGTGGAGAAGCTGGACATATTAGGCCAGACTGCCCTAAATTAGTCAAACCAGCTGACAACAAAGCTAAACCTACAGAAGGAACTACCAAGAAGAACGTAAGAGCCTTCCAACTGACTACTCAGGAAGCAGAACTAATTCCAGATGTAATAGCTGGTACGTTTCTAGTTCACAACGTCTATGCAAAAGTATTATTTGACTCTGGTGCAAACCAAAGTTTTATCAATACTTCATTCTGCCAAGCTCTTAAACTACCATTAACCAACCTTAGGTAGATTTTTACAGTTGAAACGGCAGACGGAAATTCTGTTAATATAGATAAGGTTTTGCAAGAAGGAAATATAGAACTTTC
>JARYGA010058086.1:0-74537 GCA_030545235.1 Helianthus tuberosus
GATGGATCTTGTTGCTGCAAGAGTTTGATATTGAAATTCAAGATAAAAAGGGTGCATTGAATGTAGCGGCTGACCATCTACTCGGTTAGAGCATGGAGACATCGAGGACGCGCGTTGGGATTCAATCAATGACAATTTCCCACATGAGTCATTGATGGGTGTTGAGATATGCGATGAGTCGCCTTGGTTTGCCGACTTTGCGAACTATCTTGCTTGCGGGAATCTGATTAAAGGGTTGACTCACCAGCAAAAGAGGAAATTCTTTTCGGATCTCAAGCACTACATTTGGGACGACCCTTTCTTATTCAAGGTGGGTGCTGATCTGGTGATCAGAAGATGTGTATCAGGGAAAGAGGCGACCGATATTCTGCGCCATTGTCACGAGGGACCTACTGGAGGCCACCATGGAGCCAACTTCACCGCCAAGAAGGTGTTAGATTCTGGGTTTTATTGGCCAACTATTTTTTGTGACGCGCAGAGTTGGGTAAAAGCGTGCGATGCCTGCCAAAGGGCGACAAATATTTCGGCACGCGACGAAATGCCCCAGAACTGGATACAAGTTTGTGAAGTCTTTGACATTTGGGGGATAGACTTCATGGGACCGTTCCCCCCCTCACGAGGTAACAAGTACATCCTGGTCGCAGTCGACTATGTATCAAAGTGGGCGGAGGCTACCCACAAATGACGCCAGGGTGGTCGTGAGATTCTTGAAAAGTTTGTTCGCCCGATTTGGCGCTCCGAAGGCGCTTATTAGTGACAGAGGGACTCATTTCTGTAATACACAGCTTGAAAAGGCTTTGTCCCGTTACGGTGTTCATCACCGTTTGTCCACGCCTTATCATCCGCAGACGAGCGGGCAGGTGGAGGTTACTAACCGAGGGCTAAAGCGCATCCTTGAGCGGTCTGTTGGTGCAAACCGCAAGGAGTGGTCGGACAAACTTGATGAGGCATTGTGGGCATTCCATACAACTTACAAGACCCCTATTGGGACTACTCCCTTTAGGTTGATATACGGAAAGACGTGCCATTTACCAGTAGAGTTGGAGCACAAAGCTATGTGGGCTTTAAAGACTGCGAATCTGGACTTGAAAACTGGAGGTGAAGCCCGGTTTCTCCAGATTCATGAATTGGAGGAACTACGACAACAAGCTTGTGAGAGCTCCGTCCTCTACAAAGAGCGCACGAAGAAATTTCACGACAAACGCTTGAAGGACCACAAAGAATTCCAAGCGGGTGATCTTGTTCTTCTTTACAATTCACGACTGCGCTTATTTCCAGGGAAGCTTCATTCACGCTGGACAGGACCATACACAGTTAAGGAGGTATTTCCGTATGGTACTGTTGCAGTAGAGAACGCAGATGGCGTTACATTCAAAGTAAATGGACATCGGTTGAAGTTGTACGTTGCCGGGACGATAGAGTCGGCGGTGGAGGTCATCGAACTCCAAACCCCGCACACATCATAAGTGTGGGGAGGAGAGAGTCTACGCTACTGACTCGCGGACTAAAAATGTAGCAAGAGCGTATTTTACGCTTTAGGGGTAATATCGTCTTTTTTTATGTTTTTCTAGTTTTAGCGTAATTTAGGTATGTTTGGTAGGTTACGTTAGTTTGTATAATTTTCATACGTGCCGAGCGAAGGTTCTGTGTTGCAATATTGTTAAAACAGTTGGCGTGTTGAAAAAATGGCGAAAAACGGCCAAAACAGTTGCTGGAAATGGCTTCTGCAGAAAATTCTGATCTGCAGCTGTTGCACGACCATGCCACGAATCGCACGACCGTGCGTTTCCGAGCAGGCCGGCACGGTGAGTCGCACCCCTGGTGCATCTCCGAGAACAGCTTGCAGGTTTGAAAAATGTAGGTGGCGCACGACCGTGCGAGCTGTCGTACGACCGTGCGAGAGGCAGGGGCAGTTTGGTCTTTTGCACATTATAAAAAACCCCGATTTTCTTCTTTTCCCTTCATTCGCGAACCCTAACCATCTGCGGCTGTTCCAGAGCGCTATCACTTCAAATCGCACGGTTTCTTCGCACGATTTCACACCCTACTTCGCACGGTACGTTCCTTCATGTAGATTATCTGTTTCTTCGCTTTCTAGGGTAGATTCATCCGTTTCTTCAAGGATTTTTAGGGTTCTCTTCATAAATACAAGCGAAACCCAAACCCTTGTTTAAATCGTACATATCGTGAACATCTGGTGGATTTTCTGACCCCTGTTTATGTAAAAACTTGTTGATTTGTGAAAAATCGGGCTACTTAGAGCCTGGGTCAGAATCAGCAAAAAAACATAATCGCACGGACGTTTCACAGATGGAACGGTCGTGCACTTCTGGATAATCACGATAATCTGCTGTTGGCTCGGAGTTGCACGGTGGTGCTGTTGGTCGCACGCCGTGCAGTTCCGACATATTTGGGCAATTTCTGCTCGTTCTCGGCGACGCACGACCGTGCGTCTCGTCGCACATCCATGCGACAGGCCCAGGTCAGAATAACAGTATCTTCATAACTGTCTGCTCGGCTGTTTTTGATTGAAATTTTTCCTGTTCCCATCTTTCTAACGATATTCCTCTTATAGATGGACCATCCTTTCTTGCAATTTAATCCCGATGATGAGAAAGAAGCTCTTTGTATTCCAAGGCGTGACGCCTTATGGAGAAGGCGAGGGCAATTCGGCGTCCCTCGAAGGCTGGATTGGGAGGTCATGAGGGAACTAAATCAGTATGATAGACTTGAAAACATGATCAGTATCCCACTTGCGCGTTTAGTATCTATCAACTGAACCATCTATCTTGAGCCAACAATAGAGTTCTTCTCCACATATGCCTACGAAAAACCAGTTGCTCATAGAAGGCCAAAATTCCGCTACAAGGAGCAGATAACTTTCAGGTTGGGTGGACAATGGCACACTTGGTCAGTGGGTCGATTGGGTAGGAGGCTTGGAATTTATACAAGAGAAGACATGGATTCCAAATTCTTCACGGAGCAGTTTGTCTTTCCAACTGATGAAGCACGGGCCGCGTTTTGGGCTGAAAATGCAATTGGTGGCCCTTACGACCCGAGAATGTCTAAAGCTTCACAGTTGAAAGACCCTTTGGTTCGAGTGATGCATCATGTATTTAGCCACACCATTTGCGGCCGCATGGACAGTTTAGGGAACTGTCCAACACCGGATTTGATTTTTATATACGCGCTGGTTGACGGAGTTCACATCAACCTAGCCGCAAGGATGGCTGAATACTTTGTGAAGTGCTCAGGGAGGACACCCAACAGTCAAATTCATGGCGGTCAATATGTGACCGAAATTGCTTACGACCTAGGGTTGATGACTGATGAGGTGCTTGAGAGTCTCACTCATGTGACCGATGGTGTTTATGTTGATATTCGGTCATTGAAGGCCATGGGGGTGATTGCTGAGTTGGATCGGGAGGATAGATTGAGGGGTCTAAACAATGAGGTCTGGGACCCGTTGCCTCCACCTGAGGAGGAAGACGAGGATGAAGAAATGGGGGAGCAGCATGTAGTTCAGCAGCACGAGCAGCACCAACCACACACACCACCACATTCACCGCAGCACCATGATTACCACCAGCACCAGGACTGGCCATAGTTTTACCAGCAGTTCCAACAGATGGGAGTTACGCAGGAGCAGCATGGGACTTATATCGATCAGATTAGGACTAGTCAGGACCAGATCAGGGCTAGTCAGGATCAGCTCAGGGCCACTCAGGATCAGCTTAGGCAGAACCAGGACAGTTTGTACCAGGGGGTGAGTGCTGGATTTTCATACCTATTCGGGGAGATGCATCATGCATATCCCGACTACTTTCAGCATCCCCCACAGTTCCCACCGTGGAACCCACCTGGTTATGGTGATGCGGGCCCGTCCTTCACAAGAGATGATGCTGGTGACGACGAGTAGGAGGCAGTGGTGTTGACAGTTGGTGGTTTTTATTATTTCCGTACTTTGTTTATTTCGGGTGTTTATTTTGGTTGTTATGTCAAACACCCGCGGTTATGTACTTTATTTTCAGACATTTTACTTTGTTTGTCATGTCTTTGTTTGGATTTTTAGTACGTCTATTTATGTACATTATGGTTTATTTGTGTTTATTTTGTTTATGTTCTGTTTTGCTGTACCATATGACATACTTGCAGATCTTGGCTATCAAATCTTGGACCGGAGCATATGACAGACACAACTTTGGAAGTCTCGTTTCATCAGATATCATCTTGAGGGGAGTACTGTTATCCCTTTTCTCTATATTTCGGGTTTCGCATTGGGGACAATGCGAAGTTCAAGTGTGGGGAGGGGGTTAACTTTGTTAACTTTGTTTGTCCTCTATATAAAAAAAATTAGAAAAATCATAAAAATCATTCAAAAATATCTGTTTTCTGTTTATATTTAGTAAATAAACCGGTTGGTTGTGTTTTAGAAAGCTTCAGACTTGATAAAAACTCGACAAGCAAAATAAATTTTGAAAAGGAAACCGGAAAGCTTGACAAACAAAGAAAGACTTGCATGATAGTTTTCACACTTTTACCCGTTCCTTCCATTATGTGAGCATGTTTGAGCCTTGATATTGTTATATATTTGTTCATTTCGGATAGGAGTGAGCCGGATGTCATGTGTAATTTAGAACTTGTCACTAGTATGCTTGTTAAGACCATGAACTTGCGGAATTGTGTAGAAGTGATAGAGGCACTTAGATTACCCCTTTGTTGTTAGCCTTGTTCTTTGTATTGTGTTTCCCGTACCCTATGTTACCCTTTAGGATTAACCATGTCGAGCCTTCCCGTTTACCTTTGTCTACCCAATATTATCGCCCACTTAGCCATATTTAGCCTTTTTATGTTTTAAACCTTTTAGTGTTGAAACTCGGTCAAAATAATCGTTTAACTAGCGCTTGTTATAGTTTATGTTTCATTGTATAAATCCATTAGTTTATATGCTTAAAAAAACACAGAAAATAAAACACCCTAAAATAGGGTGGAGTAGACAAAATTTGAGCAATTTTGATTGATAAAATGATGAAATCTTGTTTATGAGCTCGTTATCGCGTAAGTAGCCTTTTTAAGGCGTTTGTATGTATAGTTTTGTTGTATTGCGCTTGTTAAACGTAGCTACCGAGTTTTAACCATTTCGCCACTTTAAGTATCCATTTCCATACCCTTCGCCCAAGCCTAACGTTACAACCCGTAAAGACCTCTTGATTTACACTTTTTCGCATGTTAGTTGGTGGAGACGAGATCTTATGACAAGCTTATGATATTACACATTTCATTGACGAGGCATTGAGTGTTTGCACATACACATTTTATGTATGTTTCATAAATAAAACCGAGTGTGTGTGATCATTGTGAGTTGTGTGAAGATTAACTTGTTAAGTCAATTGAAAGTGAGTCACGGCTTTTTGGTTATCGCCACATATTTGCATATGCTTGTTGGGTTTGATTCTTTTGATGTTGTCTTTCGAAAAACCGGCTAACCGTTTGTAGTTATTCCAATAAAATAGTGTGTAAATTATCGTTCTTGTTTGATTCTATCTTTTATTGCATTTTAGTTAAGCTTGCTTGAGGACAAGCAAGGTTCAAGTATGGGGAGATTTGATATTCGCTAATTTACACATATTTTAGTCCCCCATTTTATCCCCATTTTATGCGTTTTCGGCCGTAAAACCGTCATTCGGATACTTAATAATGTATACTTTTGTTTACAGGCCTAAAATAGCATACCAGATAAGATGATAGCGAAAACAAGGACTTTCCGGACTCTATGATGAAGCTGCGAACCTTCTGTTGGAATTCTGACCTGGGCAAGTGGAACGGTCGTGCGACCTAATGCACGACCGTGCATCTCTGACAAAACCATCCCAGTCCGGCAATGAACGAGGGTGCGACTTGGCGTGCAAGGCATTCCCGGTGATGCACGGTCGTGCGTCTGATTGCGCACCCCGTGCGAATGCGATGACCAGCCAAACACCGGAACTGAATGACCAGTGCTGTTGTCCGTGCAACTAGAACCCGAAAACGCACGGTCGTGCCTCAGGAAGAACGGTCGTGCGAGACCGAAGACCGGTCAAGATCTGTGACGTCATGCAGTATGGTGCACCATATCTCCAATAATGCAAAAAGTGAACGGTCGTGCAACAGGACGCACGACCATGCAACATCGAAATTATATAAAAACTTGCAGAAACATTTTGCTCGTAACTCTGGACATTTTGGAAGCGATTCTGGCGATTTTCAGGCTCCGGAGGCTTCTGCTTTCACCCGGATTCCAGCCACATTGTGCCGATTAGCTTCGTTATCTTCCAGATTCTTAATCTTATGCTTGTTTATGGTTTGGTTTTCTAATCTTTCCATGATTTTGTTAATCTTTCAAGCATTTAGATTAATGTTTATGTATTATTGTAGCCTTTGGGCAAAAACACAACAATCCCTTGCTTGATTATAACCATTAGTATGTTAATCTTTGTTTGTAATGACATTTGGAAGTATTTTCTATGTTAATCTTTGATGATTAGTTTGCAACCTTGTTATTGATATTGATTTCTTGATTATAAGTAATTGTGTTGGATGATTGGTATTTGGTTAGTTAAGATAGTTGAAAAATGAAGCTTAATTAATCTTGTATTAGTAAACTTTAAACTTGGTTAACTAGTTTAGCTTGGTTAAAATGTGTGCACCATGATACTAGAAATGGTTAGTGGTTTAATAAAATGTAATTATTGTTCATCAAGAAAGCTTGCCGTCACGTAAGGACCTTAACGGGTTAAATGGTGTCGTTATAAATTCTTGCCATGATTTGTTAGCTTAGTTAGTAGTTTAGGCCAAAATTGCTATCTTGGTGAATTTATGTGCAAGATTTGTAAAATGAACTCGGTTGTTATTTAATCTAGTTTATGCTTGTCTCGGTGGTTGCATTGTGTTTATCGGTGTCGCTTTCCTTGTTTAAGTGAGGTCAGAAAACTCCTAACGGATGACTAACTTATTTTTAAGAGATTTTCATAGACATTTATCAATTGCACATTAAAGAACAATTTTAGGTGGTTAAAGTGTGTTTATCGTTTTAACTTTCCAAATGATTGTCATGTTAGGATTCCCGAAAGGGATACTAATTGTCTTAAAATTGGAGAATTGATCAAATGCTTCTAGTGCCAAAACCGACTTAGTTGACATACTTTGGTTGTGTATTAAGCAAGGCTATTTATTTATTCTCTACTATGTTTTATAAGTATTTGTTTATTCTTACTTTAGTTTATTAAAAATCAAACAACTTATGTTTTTACCGGTAGTTTAGTGACAAAGGTCTAGTATTATTTCTCCGCCCATTTCCTTGGATCGATGCTTGGTTCTTACCGATACTTTACTACATATATGACGGGGTACACTTGCCTCTTTCGTGTGTGTTTTGATGTATAAGTAATAATCACTTTTATAAATTTAAAACCAAATCGTGTGAAATTTCATTGTAAAAATATGTGTAGTCGCGCACACGTCAATAACCGACTTCCAACATCCGGTATTCTGTTGAGCAAGGATGTGACCCATCCTTCTCTCCCAGATGTTGTATTCAGATCTAACCAACATAGGTGGTTTGAAGAGAGAACCAATGTTATTAGTGTTATCCTGTGATTGTGACGTCATTCTAGTTGTTTTACAGGCACTGATTAATCAACTTTGCTCGTGATTAAACCTTATTCTGTTTTTCAACGAAACGAACAATTGACAGTGTCAACGAAATTGAGCTGAACTTTTACGTCAAAATGATTGTTAGATCAAATTTGACTGTCCTAGCTCTGATACCAATTATTAGGATCTGAGTTTCTTATGATTGTGCTTGTTTGATTAGAATGAAGATGGAATAGAATTAAGTGCAGCGGAATTTAAATGGAATAAACTTTCAACACACAATCAAAAGGAGAATTGTTTTGAGCAAACATGTTTATCATGAAATCGAATGATTATATTTATTACAATCTTCAACTACAATGCATGCATGCATACAATCCCCCCCTCAGCCTGAGCTCACAGTGAATGTTCGTACATAATGACTTGGTGATGAAGAGAGCTAATAGAACAGTACAGGGTACTGTTCTATTTATAGTACAGAACAAACCACTGTGGCATCTTTGCTGACGTCACCATAAAAGTGACATCTAACCTCCTAACAACCTCTAACCACCGACTATTACAAATACTGCTTACAAAACACTGATTAAAAGTATAAACAAAATACAAAGCAAACTACTGCTTCTCATTCCACTGTTATAGCTCCAGTAGTGCTTTGTGTCTTCAGCAGTACTTTATCCATATCAGTAGATTGAGCATAAGTACTTAGTCTTCAACAGTCTTTGGATGAACAGCAGTTGTTGTAGACCAACAGTTGTTGTAGAAGGGCAGTACTTAGAGGACATCAGATGTTAGACCACTTTCAAGGCGAAAGACTGATGCAAACAACTGCTTATTGTGAATCCACTGATCTGGTCCAGTTTTGGCTTTAATCAACTGTTCCTTTGTAGGGTTCAATCCCAACATCCGGTAAGCATCATTCTTATGCTATCGTTTTAACCACTTTATTAACCAAGTTCTTGTAATTGTAAGTAATCGAATTAACACAACATCAATCATTTTATGCTAGACTATTTATATCATACAAGGATTTGGGATTGTTTTATCAATATGAAACAATTCATTGTATCATATATATAATTCACCTAAACATCAAGTTTAGCCAAATACCTTAATTATTCATAACACATGATGATCTCAAACATCATTTCACTACATGTATGGTGATTCTAAACATAATTATATCATCAATTTCATCATATGATTAAAACTTACTTATCCTAGTGTGGTAATTCATCTAAACATTCAAATCATGACAATATATGTATAATTTTCACTTAGGGTTTTGTTCCTAAGCAAGTATACATCACTAATTCAGCCATAACTTCTATAATTCATACATAATTCGCAAATTATGATGTTCATCAAATTTCACAACTTCAAGAATCATCAAAATTATGCATACCTTATGATCCCCTAGCTTGGGTGATCATTAATTCAAGTTCATTTGTGAATTTAAGCTTCAATTTGACCTTCATTTTGATCATTTTGTAGAAACTAGGGTTTAAGCTCCATGGGAGCTTCTTCTGATCGTCCAGAACACGCACACCCTTAGTGTGTGTGGTGTTTTGTTTTACTTTTCATAATTAAACTTCCAATTTATCCAACTTTGGCCCCTCATGTTTGGTTAGTTATTAAGTAAGCCACAACCTACTTAGTGCCAACAATATTCCCTCTTATTAACTAGGTTAAACATTCCTAGTTAACTTAGTGGGTTTGAGGAGATTACAACTAAGTTTATTTAAGTCCCGTTAACTTGGGCCTTCTATAAACTTTATTTCCTCAAAAGCATTCGTTCACCTTTTATTTAATATAAGGTTTATTTATTTAAATCCTAATATTCACCGGGTTAATTTTTTATCACTAACGGTACTTTACCCGTCTTTTATTATTAACGTGGTTTGATTACCAAACCCGTTTTTGGGGTGTTAAAAGTCTACCCCCTTAAAGAGGTTTCGTCCCTGAAACTTTCCTCACGTAGTTCCTTGGGTTTAACCCCATGGACTTTGTATCGGTAATTACTTGAGCATTGTTCATACTTTAACAATTTGTAGGTATTACCAGGAAAGTATGGTAATGTCTTTTGGTTACAAAACGTATGCGTCTTTCATGTGAAATAACACAACCCAAAATAACGTGATTTCGTTATTTCGACCCGTTTGGTTAACTTAGTGAAATCCATCGCTTAAGAACAAGTCGAATTTCCTGATTTTTATCTTAATTATTTAACACAAATCAATAGGTAATATTAATGAAATTCTTTAAAGCGTATAGCCACATACCTTGTAGCTTTTTTCTTCAATCGTGCTTTCGCTCGATTTGACTTCCCGACACTTCGCTTGTGTTGCCTTATGATCCCTTAGTATAGGCGATTAATACTCTTCGTTAGTAAGGCCTCATGGACCTTCATTTTCATTTTGTACGCATTTACCTTTATTGTTTTACTTGACCGAGTCTCCATTGGGTCACTCGGTCATATGAATTTATCATCATGCTTATCCCACGCTAATCCTATAATGAAAAGCGAGTCAGACAAGTTTTTAAATTTAAAATTGATCTTAAACGGTCTTGCCGGTTAGACTTACCAGTCACCGGTTACCTTATCCCCACAACTCGGGTATACAAACATTCCCTTTCCCTGAGGCTTACAAGCATTTATGACCCCTAATCCCGTAGCTCGTGCTACAATGGGTCATGCTTTACGTTATGTTTAAGTTCACAACAATCTTTTTGTTTTCGAAACTTTCCTTTCGAATTTATCGTCTTATACCTATTGATGTCAAGACATGTTTCTTTTAATGTTAATTGTTTCCCAATCCATCTCATACTATGCATGTTTGATAAAACATTGTTTTTTTTTACTAAAACTGAATTTTAGTTTAACGATTTATCTTTAATTTATGTCAAGCTATTTTGACGAGTTGGAATTTATTATTTTACGGTCCTTGTTTTACGCGGGGATTCTCAACTGGTTCCCTCGCTTTGTCTAAGTAACCCGTAGGTTCTTTCACTTAGCCTCGTAGGCTATTTTTTATGCTTTCACCTCTTTAAGGCGAGGCCTCTATAGTTCCTTTCTTTTTATTCATGACCAGAGGGTCATTTTGGTCCCGTAGACCTAT
Source organism: Helianthus tuberosus (assembly GCA_030545235.1). Classification (NCBI taxonomy): domain Eukaryota; kingdom Viridiplantae; phylum Streptophyta; class Magnoliopsida; order Asterales; family Asteraceae; genus Helianthus; species Helianthus tuberosus. Next base: position 10,752 of record JARYGA010058086.1, read on the forward strand.
ACATTGTTTATAACCCGAAGGTTATTATGATCCCATAGATCATTATTTTTACTCGTGTCATTCTTAAAATAAATGTTTGGTGTCAAGACACTCTTTTTATGTTTAAGAATCATTTGTTTTCACGTTTCAAATTTCTTAACTTCAACTATAGTCCATGACTACAATCATTTTCTTTTGGACCATTCTTCCGACTCTATGACTTCTTACGTCATTTACGCGTCGGTTTATCTCATACCTACCGTTATCCGGTTAACGCTTATATTCATATTTAATCATGTCCCATTACCGGGCATCATTATTCTTTTGTTTTTAACGCTCCCGTTACCCGATTTTCGCTTACTTATACCGTCAGGCATTATACTTTATTTGACCCTTTTTATTTGTTCGTGTGAAATCCATCACTTATGAATAGTCAAACTTTATTATTTATTCAACCCGTTCTACCTTAGAATAGTTAAACATAATTATCAAAATTTCTGTTTGTAAAATTTTATCGTCTTTTAGTCATAACTCATAATCCGAGTCTTTAGACTTTTAATCCGCGTTCCCGTTTCTCGGTTTACGCATATATCTAAATTCCTACCCATCAACCGGGTATTTTACTGAAGTCTCCGTTAATGCAACCATTCTGGTATGCATTAAGACTTCGTTTTTACCTGTTTGGTTGTCTTAGCGAAATCCATCGCTTTTATTCAGCCAACCTTTATTCTTTATTTGACCATCCTTGATGACCTTATTAACTTTGAATGATGATTATCATCATCATCATCATCCTTTCTTTACTACGACCAAAGTCAATGACTTTGATCGTCTTTCCGTGTGGGCAATACCTTCGTTTCTATGATCCCGTGGGTCAACCATGGCTCTTTCGTCCAAAATGACTTATTTCACGAATTTCCTTGGGTCATTTATTTCCATATGCGCCATATATCGTTTTTATGGTTCCCACGAAAACCATTTATACGAGTATGCCCATAAGATTTCTTGACCCTAAGGATCTTTTAACTTTTCATTCGTCTCGACCTTACCACATCGGACGTAACTGTGCTCATTATAAGAAGCTAATGTTATCATGTGTTCACTACTTACTTGGCCAGAGTAAGTGATCAACACATGGTACGCGTGACCTATTATAAATATCACATCACTTTTTATGTAAGTAAATCCTCAATTCATTTCCCACAATTATGAATTTATTTGCTAAAACTTTATTTAATTGTCATTTAACAATTATTAGTTTTACCCATTTTATCCTTGAACATATAAAATGTTTCCTTTTCATAAACATTTATACAATCACATTCGTTGATGTTATCATTACTTTTCTTAATAAGATTTATATTGAGAATACTTACTTGGATGATTACTCTCGTCTAAGTTTCTTTATAAACTGAAATCTGTTATTGTCTTATTATTCACAATTTGTGAATAATACATATCTCTTCTAAAATTCCCTTGGAAATGTCATCCTGGATAGGTAATCTATCCAGGTTTTCCAAGTTTCATATTCTATATGCAACTTTCGTTCACTATGTATTTGTTGCATATTACTGTTTGTACTATATGTTTATGACATTTACCTTGTAGATATTCGCCCTGATAAACTTTCCTTGTTGTTCGATCTACCATTCGAGATCATTTCTTGATTTATATCTTTGGCGTGTATGGCTTACTTGTCATACTTCAGACCATTTCTTCATCGTATCGTTAATTCTTTAGACTCCCGTCATCTTCGGATGCGAGGGTCCTTCAACTTATACATTTACAAAGATTAGTAACGTTGACATTAATAAGCGCCCATACTATAATACAAGGCTTTTTACGATACGTGTTAACACACGTAATTCGCTAACTGTATCGGTCTTTTATCACTTTATTTGGGGTAACGTGTGTTACACGATAACCCTATGTGTTGTTTACAACACTTTAACATGCTAGACTGTTAATATATATAGTAACTTACCGGATTATGCGATCAAGTCTCAAACCGAACACTTTACTCTTTAATGTTGAGCTCTGGTTACCAGCTTGTAAGACCCTTACTTGATTTATACGATTTTCATATAAATATCGGCTATAAATGTCTATTTACTATTACACATACATAAGAAAATACGAGTTTGTTAAAACATTTTAAGATTTAAAAACATTTCAAAATCATATATCTATATCGCCGTTTAAAACGTGACGACGAAACATAACGTAGAAGCTTGAAACTTGATCGTGTTCGGTTCTTCATTGAGCTTGATCATCATCTGACACTTCAATATATACCTACATTTCATAAATCCTGAAATGAGTTAGGCATACAGGGTTTATAATGTGTCTAAACAAGTATGTTTGTCAAAACGAACCAAAAGAACAACATTGCCAACTTTTTAAGTCGTCTCGTGCCGCGACCAGATTAGAACTCACCCTCGCGTGCCGTGAAGGCATCTAGCGGGCTGCGACCGGGTCCTTTAATTCCGTCGTTGGGCATGACGCAGTGTTTTCGATAGAAAGATTGTTAGCTGGGCTGCAAATTTCCCAGCCTTACCAATGTTTACTTATTTGGTCATATGTTACCGAATCCAAATCCGTTTTAAGATCCGTTTCTTCCTACGTGATCGTAATTCAATTCTCCATCATATGGAGTCAAAATCCGACATCCGGATTAAAAACTTTTTAGGTTTTTAAGCTCTCAGCTTTATATCTTTTTACAAAACTTTTGACCCGTTCATGATTTTATCAAACAAACTTGTTTATTGCTTTCAAATTCTCATGAACATCATGTCATAAATGTTTCCTACTATACAAGGTTCTAATCATGGGTTTTTAGGCATCCTTAACTCTTTTATGCGTATATGCATTTTTTTCACCCGTTAAGGGTTTTAAGCATTTTTAACTTAAATCCCGCTCATTCTTTGCTTGCATTATATTCCCACATTTACGTATCAACTTGTCTTCCACCACAACTATATTTGTGGTGATTTAATGTGGTAAACTATTTATTCCGAGTCCTACCACTCAGTTTGTCATTTTACAGAAAAAAAAAACTCATTTCGAGTCATTTGACCCAAAAGGTTTATACCTTTCACTTTTTATACTTATCCTAAGGATTTACTCGATCATAGTGCTTACTTCTAAACAACTCGTAAGGGTCGTTTGCTTGGTTTATCGATCGAGGGTGTTTTGCTCAACTTTAGCCCTTCTTTTATGACGAAGGACTTTCAACAACATATTTGGCCAAAATCGCACATCTCTGCTAAAATTTTACTTACACATACCTGGCTCAGGTCAAAGTATAGACCCGTTTTAATACCTTGCTTTAATAACCGCTAATTAATAGCGACGCAAATAGCCATTTGATATTTACTCCTGTAAGCATATAACTCGACAAACAATCATTAGTCGATATTGTCAAATGGTGATATCTTCATCTTTTGACCCATTTGGTCTAAATGATCGGTTATCTTTGTGAGATGATATTTATTTACCAAATCATCCATATAACTCGTTCCGGTTTAATCCGTACGATCATATTACTTAAAATTTATCTCTTAATTCTTGTTGCTCATTATAGATTATACCATAAGGTAATTTAATTCAAACTCTTTATTATTCGTCATTGTATGACCGAATTACCGATTTACTCCTTTTTAACCATCAACATGGTTTCTTATCATTTTCTCTTATCTGGTTCCGTACGACTACACATCGGAACATCACATTTCAAATGCTTATTTATCTTATTCGTAATAAATACGATAAAGGAATATTTTACAAATTAAAAGGAGTGTAAGCTTTACTTACCTTGCATCCAAATTATGCTTTTCCTTCACACTTGATTCGTTTGACCCGCTTCCTTCCCAAGCTTCCACCTAGTTTGTCAAGTGTCAAATTATCATTATAATTTGTAAGATGGTTAGATTAGTCATTATCAGTTACGACCATTCCATCTTACAGTTTTTTATGTCGAAATTATCATTCGATCATATCATTGGTCAGTTTGACTTTTAAAGTCAAACTACCTATTGACGTAAGTAATTACACGTTGTAGCTCAACTACTCGTTTAAGTACTTTGTCAAATATCCGGTAAGCATTATTTTATGCTATCGTTTTAACCACTTTATTAACCAATTCCTGTAATCATAAGTCATCGAATTAATACAACATCAATCATTGTATGCTATACTATTTATATCATACAAGGATTTGGGATTGTTTTATCAATATGAAACAATTCATTGTTTCATATATACATATAATTCACCTAAACATCAAGTTTAGCCAAATACCTTAATTATTCATAACACATGATGATCTCAAGCATCATTTCACTATCATGTATGATGACTCTAAACATAACTATATCATCAATTTCATCATATGATTAAAACCCACTTCTCCTAGTGTGGTAATTCATCTAAACATTCAAATCATGACAATATATGTATAATTTTCACTTAGGGTTTTGTTCCTAAGCAAGTATACATCACTAATTCAGCCATAACTTCTATAATTCATACATAATTCGCAGATTATGATGTTCATCAAATTTCACAACTTCAAGAATCATCAAAATTCTACATACCTTATGATCCCCTAGCTTGGGTGATCGTTAATTCACATCCATTTGTGAATTTAAGCTTCAATTTGACCTTCAATTTGATCATTTTGTAGAAACTAGGGTTTAAGCTCCATGGGAGCTTCTTCTGATCGTCCAGAACATGCACACATTTAGTGTGTGTGGTGTTTTGTTTTACTTTTTACAATTAAACTTCCAATTTATCCAACTTTGGCCCCTCATGTTTGGTTAGTTATTAAGTAGGCCACAACCCACTTAGTTCCAACAATATTCCCTCTTATTAACTAGGTCAAACATTCCTAGTTAACTTATTGGGTTCGGGGAGATTAAAACTAAGTTTATTTAAGTCCCGTTAACTTGGGCCTTTTATAAGGGGACCCGGGGTGGAAGCTGTTGGAAATTTTGTGAAAATAGCATTTTCACAAATATAGGAAAATAATTTTTTCCTATTTTGGACTAGAAATAAATATAATAAAATGAGCGGGTTTTATGTATTTATTTGTGGGTTTGTGTTCTATGTTGGAAGAGCTTCGCAACGAACTAAACCACGTCCAAAACGGAGCTAAGATGAATGAGATATCGATGCTCAAAGTTTGGTGTTTGAAACTTGAATGCTGAAATAAGTGGGAAAGTGGCACCTTGTCCCACATCGGATGAGAGTTGAAACTTAAAGGGGTATTTAAGTGGGAACTCTCCATCCTTATTACTTCATGGAAGCACTCACTAGTGTACTCGCGAAGGGTGCGGAGCACCCTAACTTACACTCGCACACGCGCACGCGCCTGGCGTGGGCGATGAGGCGCAATGTGGCGCTTTGATGGCGCACTTTGCACTTCGCATCGCCGTGAGCCGCTTGAGAGCCACCTTTGTATTTTTGACCACGTGCGCGTGGTAGAAGCACAAGGGTTGCAAGGACCAAGTGGTTGGTGATGTGGCATGCATGCGCATGACCCTGGTGGGTCCGCGCGCGATGGCGCATGACGTGGCAATCATGCGCGCGGGGTACACATGGCGCGCACTAGCGCATGGTGCATGGGCCTGATGTGACGTGTGCGGCGCACCAAAGTGAGCCAAAATGGCGCGACTGTGTGGCGTGCTCGTAGAGGCTCACAGGTGACGTGGCACACGCGCGCAGGCGTGCATGGACCTGAGTGAGTATGGCGCACGCGCGCATGGCAGTGAGCCAAACGGACGCATCGCGCATGGAACGTGCAGACCTGGGCGCGCGCGCACCAGTGTGACTTGCGCGCACGCACGCGCAAAAGCTTCCAACAGCAGTTAATGCTGTGCAGTTACGTTTGGCTGCTTGCGGGTTGGAGTCACCTTCGGGTTGGAGTCAAGACCGGCAGTGCAACTGCTTGCGGCTGTTGTATCCTGGAAACAAACATGTTCTCCTGGGAGACACGAAATTTGTTTTAAGGGACCCTTGTCTAACACGATCCTCAGCCAAGAACAGTTTCGTCTGTTCGAGTTTTTCAGTTCTTGTATTTCTATTTTTCAGTTGTAATTTGTACTGTAATTTTATTTCATTCTGATTTGTTTCTGTATTTCAAGTTAATAAAGTAATTTTTATTTATTTTACACGAACGGATTCCTACAATCTTAAAACAAATTTTAAAACACCGTTCGTGTAGAATCACAAACTTCTCTGTTGTGAATATAAATTTTTTTTTCTCACAGCAGGTTGTGTTTTAAAAGATTTTTTCTCTGTTTTGATTCAAAGTTGCGCCTTTGTCAAAACAGAACTCTGCTTCTACTCCTTTCTGTCGCTGAGTCCTAAAAATCTCCTGTTGTAGTCTTCAAAGTTGGACTTAGAAGCTACACGACTGGTTTTTTGAACTCCTAATAATAATAAAGTAGCGTCTTTATTATTTTTGAAAACAGATTTTAAGTTGTTTTCTTGGAACTTTTCAGAATGTCGAATGAAAATACCAACGTCAAGGTTGTTGTCGGTACCCCTGCCAACACTGTGGGAGCGTCCACAGTGGCAAATGAACCTTGCGAGGTTCTTGACGGAGACCGTTTCCCAACCGGCGGAAGGGGAGACCGATGCTCAGGCCCTGAGCGCGGTAGAGGCGTGGAAGCACTCGGACTTTATATGTCGAGGCTACGTTCTCAATGGTCTCTCGGATGCATTGTATAATGTGTACTATAATATCAAGACTTCCAAAGAATTATGGGAGTCTTTGGAGAAAAAGTACAAAACGGAGGATGCGGGAACAAAGAAATTTGTTGTCGCCCGTTTCTTGGACTTCAAAATGGTTGATAACAAGCCTGTTATGAACCAAGTCCAAGAGTTGCAAATTATACTAAATGACATCCATGCTGAGGGAATGGTACTCAGCGAAACGTTTCAAGTGGCAGCCATGATCGAAAAACTACCTCCTGCTTGGTTGGATTTTAAGAATTATCTTAAACACAAGCGAAAGGAAATGTCGGTCGAGGACCTTGTTCTTCGTCTTCGTATAGAAGAAGAAAACAGGGTGGCCCAAAAAGGCACCATTTTGCAAGCTTCGGCTAAAGCAAATATGGTGGAAATTGGGGAATCCTCAAAGGCCAAGAAGGGCAAGGGTAAAACCAACAACAAAGGGAAAGCAAAGGTTAACAGCCTTGGACCGAAAAAGGGGGCTGTGAAAAAGAAGCCTGCGCCTTTCCAAGGTACTTGTTACAATTGTAACGAGACGGGGCACCGTGCTAACCAATGCAAGAAACCTAAGCGTGAGCGTGCGAACATGGTTGATGAGGATGGTATGCCTCTCATTGCAATGATAACCGAGGAAGCGGCTATGATTGAAGAAGTCAACGCGATGGGTGAAAACCCAAAAGGATGGTTCGCTGACACGGGTGCAACCCGCCATGTTTGTGGAGACAAGGCTCTTTTCTCTACATTCAAGGAAGCATCTGGTGAAGAAAAGCTTTATATGGGAAATAAAGCTACCGCAAGCATCAAGGGGGAAGGCACGGTCGTCTTGAAGATGACTTCGGGCAAGGAGCTTACCTTGACCAATGTGCTTTATGTCCCAGAGATACGGAAGAATCTTGTGTCGGGATGGATGCTCAACAAGTTTGGATTTCGTCTAGTGTTTGAATCGGACAATTTTGTCTTGTCTAGACGTGGAATGTTTGTTGGTAAGGGCTATGCCCTAAATGGAATGTTCAAAATGAATGTATTGGTTGTTAACCAAAACAAAAATATGAATGAAAATGTTTCTTCTACTTACATGATTGAGTCTTCTAATGTTTGGCATGGTAGACTAGGACATGTAAATTTTAATTCATTACGACGTTTAATTAAATTAAACTTGATACCAACATTCCATATCGAGTCCAATCACAAATGCGAGACATGTGTTGAATCCAAACTTACGAGATCATCGTTTAAATCGGTTGAACGAATAACCGAACCCCTTGATTTAATTCATACCTATGTGTGTGATTTAAAAGCGGTTCCCACGCGAGGAGGAAATAAGTACTTCATCACGTTTATTGATGATTGTACTAAATATTGCTACGTGTATTTACTAAAGAGTAAAGACGAAGCAATAGAGAAGTTTATCTTGTACAAAAAATGAAGTTGAGAATCAACTTAAAAAGAAGATAAAAGCTTTGAGAAGCGACCGAGGAGGTGAATATGTTGCACCTTTTGCGGATTTATGCGCAAAAAGTGGCATTATACATGAGTGTACACCTCCTTATTCTCCACAATCAAATGGCGTTGCGGAACGAAAGAACCGCACATTTAAAGAAATGATGAACGCCATGTTGATAAGCTCGGGAGTGAACCGAGAAATGTGGGGGGACGCCATTCTCTCAGCAAACTATCTTTTGAACTAGATACCTTTGAAAAATAGGGACGAAACTCCATATGAGTTATGGAGAAAAAGGAAGCCTTCGTACAAATACTTGAAAGTGTGGGGGTGCCTAGCCAAGGTGATTGTACCACCTCCTAAGGCTCTTAGGATAGGACCCAAAACGGTTGATTGCATTTTCATTAGATATGCACATCAAAGTAGTGCACATCGTTTTCTTGTACATGAGTCCAAGAATCCCGATGTACATAAACACACTATCATGGAGGCTAATCCTAACGTTGTCTCATATTTTGAGAATGTGTTTCCTATGTTAGGACAAACACATGCGACTTCATCAAGAGCGGTTGATGAAGCAGGTCCAAGTTCGTCTACATGGTTAGATGAAGCAGGACCAAGTTCATCTACACGATTAGATGAAAGTCATGAACGCCCCGAGGTCGAGGAGGGTGAGCTTAGACGAAGTAAACGACAAAGGGTTGAAAAATCCTTTGGTCCAGACTTCATGAGCTATATGGTTGAGGGTGAGCCCAATACCTACCGCGAAGCGGTTACCTCCGCGGAAGGACCTCAATGGCAAGAAGCAATTAAGAATAAAATTGATTCTATATTGCAAAATCATACTTGGGAGTTAGTAGATCTTCCACCTGGTTGCAAACCACTTGGATATCGTTGGATATTCAAAAGGAAGATGAAAGCCGGCGGAAGTATTGATAAATACAAGGCAAGGTTAGTGATCAAAGGATTTAGACAAAAGGAGGGTCTATACTACTTTGATACTTACTCGCCTGTAACGCGAATAACCTCTATTCGATTGGTTCTTGCAATTGCGGCTCTAAGAAATTTGGAAGTTCACCAAATGGATGTAAAGACCGCGTTTCTAAATGGCGATTTAGAAGAAGAAATTTACATGGAACAACCTGAGGGTTTTTCCGCCCCAGGAAACAAGGGCAAAGTATGTAAATTGGTCAAGTCTTTGTATGGCTTGAAGCAAGCTCCAAAACAATGGCATCAAAAGTTTGATCATGTCATGATTGACAATGGTTTCAAAATAAATGAGTGCGACAAGTGTGTTTATTTTAAAGACACACCAAGAGGTTATGTGATTCTATGTCTTTATGTAGATGATATGCTTATCATTGGGAGTGATGATAAGATGATCAACTCAACGAAAGACATGTTGAAAGCGAGGTTTGACATGAAAGACATGGGTCTCGCGGATGTGATTCTTGGTGTAAAAATCACTAGAACCCAAAATGGTCTTGTGTTGAGTCAATCTCACTACGTGGACAAGATCCTTGGGAAATTCAATTCGGACGATACGAGTATAGCTTGATCTCCAATTGATAATACCCAACGCCTAAGGAAGAATAGAGGCGAGAGTGTTTCTCAGTTAGAATACTCAAGGATCATTGGTAGTCTCATGTATCTAATGACATGTACTAGACCCGACTTAGCGTACGCTGTGAGCAGGCTAAGTAGATACACCAGCAATCCGAGCGAGGATCATTGGAAAGCTATCACGAGGGTGCTTAGATACATAAGATACACGAGAGACTATGGATTGCATTATACCCGTGATCCAGCAGTGATCGAAGGATTCACTGATGCGAACTGGATATCGGATATAAAAGATCATAGATCGACAAGTGGATATGTGTTTACACTTGCTGGCGAAGCTATAGCTTGGAAGTCTTCCAAGCAAACGGTTATAGCTAGATCTACGATGGAATCCGAATTCGTCGCTTTAGATAAAAGCGGGGAAGAAGCGGAGTGGCTACGTCAATTTGTGGAAGATATTCCAAGATGGCCAAAGCCGTTGACGGCGATCTGCGTACATTGTGACAATCAGTCTGCTCTTGCTAGAGCACAAAACATGATGTACAATGGCAGATCAAGGCACATTCGACGTAGACACAACACGGTACGAGAACTTATCTCAACGGGTGTTATCTCAGTTGACTATGTGAGGTCAAATGAGAACATTGCGGACCCGTTAACGAAAGGCTTAAGCACAGATAAGGTGTATAGGTTGTCAAGAGGAATGGAACTAAAGCCCATAGATGAAGGGAATATGAGGGAAACCTAACCTAGTTGACTGGAGATCCCAAGGGAGTCACTGTGGGGGTGCCCCAAAATCAATAAAGGGAGTTGTATACGTCCTAGTCCATTCCAATCAGTGACATGAAGGAAAAGTTACGCATGTTGAGGTTAAGGAAATCCAAATTAACCATGATGCTTTTAATGATTCAGAGGAATCACCTATGTTAGAGAGAAGTGGGGCCGCTTCGAATGGATTTGTGGGGAGGCGCAAATCCTAGAGCTCTCGCAGAACCAGGAACGTGTTCCATGACCATGTGTTAGACCCAGACTTTAAAAGAGACTAACAAATTTTCATTTATTAAAAACTTTCAAACGGGTCGAATAATTTATAAAGGAAATTCTGTATTTAGCTTCTTGCTACTAACAAGATTATACAAAAAGTTTATAATCCAACATCTAGCAAGTTTAACACAAGTTTAACATCAAACAACTACCGGGTTAAGATACATACAAAAGACCCGTTTTAGACAAAAACATTTAACTACAGTTTAGATCACAACTAGTAGCTTTGCGGAAGCGTGCATCACAAGTGTGTGTTCGATCCAAGTAGCACCATCCATCACGTCGCTTTACCTACATTCAACCAACCCATTAGACATCTTAAATAAGAAATTTATACGACATCAAGTTACTTGTCAATTACAAGAAAACTCTTTTTAAAGAAACTTTCATCCAAACATGAACTTTTCAACATGGCACATCATTCCTTTTAACTCATTCAACACCTATCCATATCATGTATTCGACTTACACCAACTCGTTACAAATAAACAATTCGGATATAGAATAATAACATTTTTTTACATCAATACATGCTAATACTATTTGTAAGCAAAGAACTTACCTTTATCGTTCTTCGTTTGAGACTCGGAACGGCTTGAGCTTTCCTCCTTAATTCCTACAATCCATAATTACATACTTAGTCTCATGTCTTTCTTTCCATTCCATTATCAATAGCTTCAATTTCACAACTAACTAACTCTCTATTCTAGCCATTTAGCAATATACAACACATGATCAACTCATTCAAGAATTTTGACAAACACTTGGTGTGCATGCCATTAGATAAACATAAGGTACAAGTATTGTATGCATAACATGAATAGTTCATGACAATAACATCAATATCATCAAATTCAATCAAATCTCATACAACCTTTACCCTAATTCGATTCCACATAACATCATCTTGTTATTAACATCATCATACAACATCATTATACTAATCTACATCAAAATTTCATGTTACATATCACTACCATTCTATCATAAGTGGGTTTTTCATGCTCAACATCAATTCATCCAAATACAAGTGTAAATCGTGTTCTAAGTGATGCAATTAATCATCATCATGCAACTTCTCATATAAATTCACTGAATTCTTGAAACTCTATACATTCATAGTCACCAAAAATATGAAATTCATGTTACCTTATGCTTTAATGGACCTAGATAATCAAGAATCTACCAACATGCAAGAGTAATTGTCTTGATTAGGGCCTCAATTTGTGCAATTTAGTGAATAAAGAAGGGGTTTTCATTCTGTGCTTGCTCCTGGCGACATAAACACACGCATATGTGTGTGTGTTTGTGTTACTTGTTCTTTTAATCACTTAACTTCTCTTATTTACATTTCCCCCCTCATGTATGCACACTTAATTTAAATGGCTCATAACTTACTCAACCTAGTTAATAAAGTTCTAATTCACATTCTCACTAAGTTCACATTCCTAGTTATTTCTTATAACATACCGTGGCAATGTACATAATTAAATTTTGGGGCGTTACAAGTCCATCCCCCTTAAAGAAGGTTTCATCCCCGAAACCTAATTTACGTACCGAATAAGAACGGGTAGAACTTCCTCATTTCATCCTCCGGTTCCCAAGTGAGATCCGATCCCTTTCTATGTTGCCATTGAACTAACACTTGCTTGATTTCCTTGTTGCGAAGAGTCTTCACCTTGGTATCCTTTATAGCTACTGGTCTTTCTATGTAATTCATTCTCTCGTCTACCTCGATGTCTTCGAGAGGCACGTGAGCCGTTACATCCGCAAAACACCTTCGTAATTGTGACACATGGAAAGTGTTGTGGATCCCTTCTAATGTTGATGGCAATTCTAACCGGTAAGCTACTTTTCCCACTCGAGCTAAAATCTTGAATGGTCCGATATATCGGGGACCCAACTTTCCTCGTTTACGGAATCTAATTATGCCTTTCCATGGAGATACCTTCAAGAACACTCGATCCCCCACTTGGAACTCAATATGCCGCTTCTTTTTATCTGCATATGATTTTTTTCGGTCTTGCGCCGCTTTTAATCGTGCCCGTACCATGTCAATCTTTTCATTAGTTATAGCTACTACATCCTTAGGAGCGAGTTCTCTTTGTCCCACTTCTCCCCAACAGACAGGGGTTCTACACTTTCTCCCATACAACATTTCATACGGCACCATTTTTATGCTACTTTGGTAGCTGTTGTTATACGAGAATTCCACTAATAGGCAAATGTTCATCCCAATTTCCCCTGAAATCCATAACGCATGCTCTTAACATATCCACAAGAGTTTGGATGGTCCTTTCGGATTGACCATCCGTTTGTGGATGATACGCGGTACTTATATGCAATTGTGTGCCCATTTCTTCGTGAAATTTCTGCCAGTAGCGGGAGGTAAATCGCGTGTCCCGATCTGACATAATAGAGACAGGCACACCATGGCGAGAAATGATTTCATCTACATAAATTTCCGCCAACCTTTTTGAGGAATAAGTCTCCCGTATAGGTAGAAAATGGGCGCTTTTGGTAAGTCGGTCAACAACGACCCATATTGCGTCATGCCCTTTTCTCGTTCTGGGAAGTTTAGTCACAAGATCCATGGTTATATCTTCCCATTTCCATACCGGGATTTCTAAAGGTTGCAATTTTCCGTAGGGTTTTTGATGTTCCGCCTTTACTTGGGAACATGTCAAGCATTTAGATACATACTTAACAATATCACGTTTCATTCCCGGCCACCAATAGTTTTCCTTCAAATCTTGATACATTTTAGTGGCTCCCGGATGGACCGAGTAACGGGATTTATGCGCTTCCTCCAATAACAAGGTCTTTGCTTCACAATAACGTGGTATCCACACTCGCCCAAACCTCGTTCTTATCCCGCTCGCGTTTGCCTCAAGTTTATTCTCGAACCCTTTCGTTCTTTCACCTTTCGGATCACCTTTATTCAAAGATTCGTCTTGCGCCTTCCGTATTGTTTCAAGAAGGTTCGGTGTAACTATCATTCTCATCAATTTCACTCGAATGGGTGGTGGGTATTCTTTCCGGCTTAGTGCATCCGCCACAACATTAGCTTTTCCCGGATGGTAAAGAATGTCGCAGTCGTAATCTTTGATCAATTCTAGCCACCTTCGTTGCCTCATATTGAGATCTTTCTGTTCAAAGAAGTATTTAAGGCTTTTGTGGTCTGAATAAATTGTACACTTTGTTCCAAACAAATAATGCCTCCAGATTTTTAAGGCAAACACTACCGCCGCCAATTCTAAATCGTGGGTCGGATAGTTAATTTCATGCTGCTTAAGTTGTCTTGAAGCGTAAGCAATAACCTTGCCTTGTTGCATCAAGACACAACCCAACCCTTGATGAGATGCGTCCGCATAAACCACTAAGTCTTCTGTTCCTTCTGGCAGCGTTAAAACGGGAGAGCTTGACAATTTCTCTTTTAATATTCGAAAAGCCTTCTGTTGATCATCGCCCCATACAAACTTTTCTTCCTTCTTCGTCAGCTTGGTTAAAGGAAGGGCTATTTTAGAGAAATCTTGGATGAATCTCCGATAATAGCCGGCTAAGCCAAGGAAACTTCTTATTTCATTAACATTCTTTGGGGGTACCCATTTAATTACAGCTTCTACCTTAGAAGGATCCACCAAAATTCCTTTCTCATTAATTACATGGCCTAAAAACTGCACCTCCCCTGAGCCAAAACGCACATTTAGAAAATTTTGCATATAACTTTTCCTTTCTAAGTGTCTCGAGTACCTTACGTAAATGACTCGCATGTTCAGGCTCACTACGAGAGTATACTAGAATGTCATCAATAAATACTATGACGAATTGATCTAGCATATTTCGGCATACTCTATTCATTAGATCCATAAAAGCAGCCGGAGCGTTAGTTAGCCCAAATGACATTACTAAAAATTCATAATGTCCGTATCGGGTCCTGAATGCGGTCTTAGGTACGTCTTCTTCCCTTACTCGTACTTGATGGTAACCTGATCACAAGTCAATTTTTGAAAACCAACTCGCCCCTTGTAATTGATCAAAAAGATCATCTATTCTCGGGAGGGGATATCGGTTCTTTACCGTGAGTTTGTTGAGCTCACGATAGTCAATGCACATTCTCATCGACCCATCTTTCTTTCTAACAAACAAAACAGGCGCTCCCCACGGGGATACGCTAGGGCGTATGAAACCTTTGTCAAGAAGTTCTTGCAATTGAGCCATCAATTCCCGTACCTCCGCGGGTGCCAACCGGTAAGGGGCTTTGCCTACCGGTTTGGCATTCGGTTCCAACTCGATACGGAATTCGACTTCCCGCTCGGGAGGAAGCCCCGGCAATTCATCCGGAAACACATCCGGGTATTCATTCACTATCCTAGTATCTTCAATTCTTAGGGCACCTAATTTTGTATCGACAACATAGGCTAAAAATGCTTTACTTCCATTCTTCACATACTTAACTGCTTCTAAGATAGTACAAAATTTCGCCCCTACTTCCCTTTCCCCATGAATGGTTACCCGTTTCCCTTTAGGAGATGTCACATGAATAATTTTGTTTTCGCATAAAATTTCCGCGCGATAACGGGATAACCAATCCATACCTACCACTACTTTAAATTCTCCCAAAACCATGGGAATCAAATCAATATCAAAATCTTCATCATCTATAGTGATTCTACAACCTCTACATATTTCGTGCAAAAGGTAACTCTTACAATCGGCAATTTCTACTTCAAGAGGTGCACACATTCTTTCTATCGTGAATAAAGGGGAACGTGCAAACTCACTAGAAATGAATGATCTACTAGCTCCGGTATCGAATAATATATATGTGGGTATAGAGTTTATTATATAGATACCTGAGACCACATTCGGGTGAGCCCTTGCTTCTTCCGTGGAGATTTGGAACATTCTTCCCTTAGCTTTCGCAGGTTCTTCTTTCTTTCCTTCTTTCTTCACCCCTTGTTTGAGCTTTGGGCATTCAGCTTTCACATGGCCCGATTCGTTACAATTGTAGCACACCCTCTTGGGATTCGGACAGTTATAGTACGGATGCCCTTCTTGTCCGCAATTGTAACACCCCTTCCTTCCCAATAAACATTCACCCGAATGGGGTTTTCCACATGTCTTACATCGTGGAAACCCTCCTTTGGAAGCTTCTTTCTTTCCTTGATCATGCGTTTTGGGTTTCTTTGAAGAGCCTTGTGTTGACCCCTTCTCGGCTTGCCTTTTCTCCCCACGTTCATCTTGCCTCTTTATCTCAATTTCCCTATCTCTTGCTAGATCAATGATCTCGTCCAAGGTTTCACATTTAGAAGGAGTTATGAACTCCCGAATTTCAGCCTTAAGCATGCCATGGTAACGGATAATCTTCTTCCTCTCCGTTCCAACTATTTCTTCACAAAACTTCAATTGATCAAGGAAGGTGTTCGTGATCTCATTGACTGATTCATCCCTTTGTCGGAGTCGGAGGAAGTCTTCTTGGATTCGATCCACAGCTGATTGTGGACAATGGTACTTGATAAAAGGTTGTTTGAATTCTTGCCAAGTCAAAGTTTGAACTCGATTCTCTCCGATCTCCTTACTATACGAGTCCCACCAATCTTTAGCCCTTCGTAAAAGTTGCCCCGTGGCAAACATGACTTGATCTTCCTTGTCACAATGACTTCGAATGAACACCCCTTCCATGTTAGCTATCCATCTTTGGCATTCGATGGGATCAATTTCCCCATTATAAGTTGTAGGCTTACATGCCATGAAATCCTTGTAGGTGCACCGTCGTGCGTCCTTCTTGCTTTGAATCCCGGTTAACATTTCTTTCAACTCATCTATCTTACTTGTTATCATAGTCTCCACCGTGCTTAATACTTGACTTTCCACTTCTTGCGCTAGCTTCGAAACATTTGCATCAAACGCCTTCGTTACTTCATCCGAAACTACCTTGTTTAACTCATCTCGAGTTATTCGTTCCGTGGTATCCGGGTTTCCTCCACTTGCCATCTACAAATAAACATTTATGTTAAGCATTTTTACATTCATTCTTCCCATTCTTCTATTCGTCAATCACCATTTTAATAATTCATTCTCATAAGTCATAAACTCATCCAATCTTTCTTTATAAACATTCTAGTTATATTACTTATTTCATTCGTTCGCGTACATAACTTCCCACGCATTCATCATTAAAACATGATGGTTATCTTGAAACTCCTAGTTTCATAGTCCATTTGGAGTGTTCCTAGTGTTTGACGAATGCTAGAATTGAATTAGGGACCTTATCATAAATAACAAATGATTTCAGCAAAATCGGTCAAGGGGGACCCGTCGCCAACGGCATAAGGGACCGTCGCCGACGGGCTCGGGAAAACCCCGTCGCTAAATATTACCCGTAGGCAGTAAGTTAAGGCGTCGGTGATGAAGATGCCGTCGGCGACGGGCTCTCATGCCGTCGGCGACGGGCTCTCTGGTGTGCAGACGCTGTTTAAACAAAATTTTTATTCCCAGGTCCTTTTTCCAACCCGAGATGGTCCTGGGCAGTCCCGAAACCTTCTATGGCATCCCATAATGTCCCAACCCAGGTTATACATGTAATTTAACCATAACCCATTCCCGTTTCTATCTAAAAGCATAACTCGAGATCCTTAATTCACTTACTTGTGTGGCACCTTGGAACGAACACACCTTCACAAGAGCTTTCGGTTTGAGTTCGAGCACGCTCGAATCTCTCAAACCTATGCTCTGATACCAACTTGTTAGACCCAGACTTTAAAAGAGACTAACAAATTTTCATTTACTAAAAACTTTCAAACGGGTCGAATAATTTATAAAGGAAATTCTGTATTTAGCTTCTTGCTACTAACAAGATTATACAAAAAGTTTATAATCCAACATCTAGCAAACTATTAAAATCCTTTAACCACAAGTTTAACATCAAACAACTACCGGGTTAAGATACATACAAAAGACCCGTTTTAGACAAAAACATTTAACTACAGTTTAGATCACAACTAGTAGCTTTGCGGAAGCGTGCATCACAAGTGTGTGTTCGATCCAAGTAGCACCATCCATCACGTCGCTTTACCTACATTCAACCAACCCATTAGACGTCTTAAATAAGAAATTTATACGACATCAAGTTACTTGTCAATTACAAGAAAACTCTTTTTAAAGAAACTTTCATCCAAACATGAACTTTTCAACATGGCACATCATTCCTTTTAACTCATTCAACACCTATCCATATCATGTATTCGACTTACACCAACTCGTTACAAATAAACAATTCGGATATAGAATAATAACATTTTTTTACATCAATACATGCTAATACTATTTGTAAGCAAAGAACTTACCTTTATCGTTCTTCGTTTGAGACTCGGAACGGCTTGAGCTTTCCTCCTTAATTCCTACAATCCATAATTACATACTTAGTCTCATGTCTTTCTTTCCATTCCATTATCAATAGCTTCAATTTAACAACTAACTAACTCTCTATTCTAGCCATTTAGCAATATACAACACATGATCAACTCATTCAAGCATTTTGACAAACACTTGGTGTGCATGCCATTAGATAAACATAAGGTACAAGTATTGTATGCATAACATGACTAGTTCATGACAATAACATCAATATCATCAAATTCAATCAAATCTCATACAACCTTTACCCTAATTCGATTCCAAATAACATCATCTTGTTAATAACATCATCATACAACATCATTATACTAATCTACATCAAAATTTCATGTTACATATCACTACCATTCTATCATAAGTGGGTTTTTCATGCTCAACATCAATTCATCCAAATACAAGTGTAAATCGTGTTCTAAGTGATGCAATTAATCATCATCATGCAACTTCTCATATAAATTCACTGAATTCTTGAAACTCTATACATTCATAGTCACCAAAAATATGAAATTCTTGTTACCTTATGCTTTAATGGACCTAGATGATCAAGAATCTACCAACATGCAAGAGTAATTGTCTTGATTAGGGCCTCAATTTGTGCAATTTAGTGAATAAAGAAGGGGTTTTCATCCTGTGCTTGCTCCTGGCGACATAAACACACGCATATGTGTGTGTGTTTGTGTTACTTGTTCTTTTAATCACTTAACTTCTCTTATTTACATTCCCCCCCCCCCTCATGTATGCACACTTAATTTAAATGGCTCATAACTTACTCAACCTAGTTAATAAAGTTCTAATTCACATTCTCACTAAGTTCACATTCCTAGTTATTTCTTATAACATACCGTAGCAATGTACATAATTAAATTTTGGGGCGTTACACCATGAACGGACACAACCATGAGGACTTGACTCGACTAGGGAGAGTATTGTGTGAATGTATATTGTCGCCTACATAAATGGGGGATTGTTCAAAGACACCGCGTCTACAAGTCCCTAGGAGGCTAAGTATGCTTCACAAAAGTAGGTTCAAAGGTTACACCTACCTAACTTGCAATGCTCAACTGTTGAACGTGTATCGTTGAAACTTGATAGATCGATTTCTATTCATGTAGGGGATTGTTGGAAATTTTGTGAAAATAGCATTTTTCACAAATATAGGAAAATGATTTTTTCCTATTTTGGACTAGAAATAAATATAATAAAATGAGCGGGTTTTATGTATTTATTTGTGGGTTTGTGTTCTATGTTGGAAGAGCTTCGCAACGAACTAAACCACGTCCAAAACGGAGCTAAGATGAATGAGATATCGATGCTCAAAGTTTGGTGTTTGAAACTTGAATGCTGAAATAAGTGGGAAAGTGGCACCTTGTCCCACATCGGATGAGAGTTGAAACTTAAAGGGGTATTTAAGTGGGAACTCTCCATCCTTATTGCTTCATGGAAGCACTCACTAGTGTACTCGCGAAGGGTGCGGAGCACCCTAACTCGCACACGCGCGCGCGCGTGGCGTGGGCGATGAGGCGCAATGTGGCGCTTTGATGGCGCACTTTGCACTTCGCACACTCGCATCGCCGAGAGCCGCCTTTGTATTTTTGACCACGTGCGCGTGGTGGAAGCACAAGGGTTGCGTGGTTGGTGATGTGGCATGCATGCGCATGACCCTGGTGGGTCCGCGCGCGATGGCGCACGCGCGCATGGCAGTGAGCCAAACGGACGCACCGCGCATCGAACGTGCTGACCTGGGCGCGCGCGCACCAGTGTGACTTGCGCGCACGCGCGCGCAAAAGCTTCCAACAGCAGTTAATGCTGTGCAGTTACGTTTTCAGCATTCGAAACTGACAAAGTTAATGCGTTTGACTGCGAATTAAGTGACGAATTAAAGTGCATTAAAGACGTCTAATGCAGTTTAATTCTCCCATTTAATTTATTTTCAGTTTCGAGTTCAACCTGGTGTATAAATAGGAGGCTCCTTTCACCAGATTATACACACCGAAATTCACCAGCTCTATACAATCTTCTCTCCCTACAGAATTCTCATCTTCTTCTCTCAAGCAAGAAAGGTACACCTTCGGGTTGGAGTCAAGACCGGCAGTGCAACTGCTTGCGGCTGTTGTATCCTGGAAACAAACGTGTTCTCCTGGGAGACACGAAATTTGTTTTAAGGGACCCGTGTCTAACATGATCCTCAGCCAAGAACAGTTTCGTCTGTTCGAGTTTTTCAGTTCTTGTATTTCTATTTTTCAGTTGTAATTTGTACTGTAATTTTATTTCATTCTGATTTGTTTCTGTATTTCAAGTTAATAAAGTAATTTTTATTTATTTTACACGAACGGATTCCTACAGAAGCAACTTTCACCATGATAGAAATATATCATGCGTGGAACAAAGCAAAACACCACCGCCACCCATATTTTTCAAAGCGTGAAAGTTATAACACGTGGAAATTATCATGCGTGAAGGTATTGTGAGTGATGGTGTTGTTGAGTGTTGTGAGTGATGGGTATTGTTGGGTGTTGTGAGTGATGACCATTTCCACTAAAAAATGTTGTGAGTGATGGAATAATGGTTGATGACATGGCGGAACTTGATTGGATGTTGTGAGTGATGAGTGAGTGATGAGTGATGACCACCCCTATCCCCTAAACTTTATTTCTTCAAAAGCATTAGTTCACCTTTTATTTAATATTAGGTTTTTTATTTAAATCATAATATTCACCGGGTTAATCTTTTTATCACTAACGGTACTTTACCCATCTTTTAGTATTAATGTGGTGTGATTACCAAACCCGTTTCGGGGTGTTACATGATAGGGGGATGAAACATGAATGAAATGAAAGTTGAATGTTCATTCTTCATTGTGGATATACCCCTGGATTGAAACAGGGATGAAACTAGAATGTTGATTAAGTGTTTAATTAAGTTGTTGAGTCTTTAAATGGTTCAATATAGATTTGTTGAGAGTCTTTAATGTAATTGTTTAATGATTAAGTCAAATGTTACCTAACACTTTACTATTATTTTTTTTAATTTTTTTTTTTTTTTTTGTAGTTGAGGTGAGGATGAACTTACCCACCACAACTCTAGTGTGCCATGTGGTGGTTACCATATATAGCCACCCTTTACTCAACTTCCAGTATCCACCAGATAATCAGAGGATTGAATAGTTTATGATTATCTTATGTAGGATAACTTTAAATAGTTTTTGATGATCTAATGTACATTTGATGATCTTGTGTGCATTATTTGAATTATCCATTATATATCAGAAAGATCTTATGTTTGAAATTGCATTGTTAGTAACCATTGTTTATTCATGTGACTTTGGATAGTCAAACCATTGTTTTGTGGATGAGAAACAAACAAAAAGGTCATTCTTTGTTCATTATTTGTGGATTATACATTGATTAGAATTACATGTTCATCATAACATGAATTGGATTGCATATGTTGATTGGCCATTATATGATGATTAGGATTACATGTTGATCATTTGATTACATGTTCATCATCAAGGTTTTCGAAATGATCAGGAAATGGTTAGGGTTATATGTTGAATGTAACTTTGGAGAGTCAAATCATTGTTTTTGTGGATGAGAAACAAAGGTTTTTGTGGATGAGAAACAAACAAAAATGTCATTCTTTATGGATTATACCTTGATTAGGATTACATGTTGATCAAATGATTACATGTTCATCATCACAGATTTAGAAATGATCAGAAAACGATTTGGATTAGATGTTGAATCATTTGATTAGGAAATGAACACAGTTTTGGCCATGATATGTTAATTAGGATTAGATGTTGATCGTTTTATTAGGATTGAATGTTCTACGTTTGTATCTGAAAGATCAAACAGGAATTGGCTTTACAATTTAAGGCTTTGACTTTGCCAGGGTCAAACAGTTTAAGGTGTTGACTATCCAAGGTCAAGCGAGTTAGGTGGGAATGATTAAGAATTATTCAGGGTGTAAACTGTTTGTTGTTACAAAGAACAAGGGGTAAAAAGAAAGGGTAAAAATATCATTTCCCATCACAACTAACATAACTACGATGTCATTTAACAGCATGGTCCAAGATCGATGCAATTGGGACTAGTCGGGGGTAAGGCAATTTTTTTGAAAATAGGGCTTAAGGGTATCAACGGCCCCTAAACACAGGGGTAAAATTGCAGTTTACTATTATTATTATTATTAAACAGTATCTTATAATACAAAATATTTGTCTAAATACCCCATATCTCATATAGTCATCTTAGTTAATACTTACTTGTACGACAACATATTAAAAAAATCATATTTGTTATCTTTATAACTTTTTTTATATAACTATTACATCAAAATTTCAGGTTAGCAGCATATGCCAGGGACTAATATTTTTGAATGTATTTGATATTAAATCAAACTTTAATGCGTCTAGATTTTCTCTCGCACAGCATTGCTAATGTGTTTTATGTATTTTTACGTTAAAAAAAAGTCAAAAAGGATGAAACTGAATGATAAATATTAAGAATGGGAAATCAAGCCAAACTCTTGAGTCAAACTGTTTGTAATACATATATACATGTTGAATACTAAAATTTTTATATGTTATGATGTTGATTACTACCCACTTTTGAAATGTAAAAGGTGTTTACAAAAATTACAGTATTAAATTACGAGTTTTGTTACCTGTCAAAGTTTTCAGTCATATGTTAATTTTATTTGAAAAAGTTAGGACCAATCTGTAAATATTATGAAAACGATTAATAAAAATTCGGATGCTACGCCGAATTTATGTTATAACCTTCAAATCAGACATTAAACAATGGATACACAAATATTAAATGATAAGATCATGCCATAACATAGTCTGAGATTTAGTTCTTATTTTGTTAGATAGCATATCTAAACTAGACAAGCAAGTCATTTCTTAAAATGGTGTACCACCTACTCCTTTTCAGCTGATGATTGGTTTGGCTAGCACACTCGACCAGATGATCCAACCAGCACAAGTGTGCATCATATTTTTAATACATAAAAATATGTTAGTTTCATTAGGTAAGATTTTATAGTAAAGGTGTATCAGTTGATTTTGAAGTATACAATCTTCATGATACAATCTTTAAGGATATATATAAAATAATATTATTACATGGCACGAACTCAAACTAATATATAAAAAATTCTTGGAAGATTCTTAGTGTTTTTCCCTGAGATGGATTGTTTTTTTCTTTTCCCCTGGAATTAAATATAAAAAAGGCAAGCAAATAAATCTTACAGAACTTAATTATATCTCATACTCCCACTGTTAGATTTAAATTTATGGTTTTGAACTGAATTTATCATCATTGTTTCTCTATATATAAAAGAGGACACTTAGGTAGCGTTTTGGTATTATGGAAATGAAGGCGGAATGGAATGGATCAATGTGATGGAATGAAAAAAATCATGTTTGATTGCCATTGGTAATGGAATGGAGGATTCCACAAGGAATGTAACTCCTGCCAAATATAGGAATTCTCATTCTTGGTAAGGTGGTGTTTTAATTTCATTCCGTAAGATAGTGTTTGGTATGCAGGAATGAGAGCCGTAATGTAATGAATCATTATGAGAGAATGAACAAAAGGGGTGTTTGCTTGGTCAATGTAATGGAATCACCCATTCCATAAGGCATTCTATTCCCTTAAAATCATTACATCCACCCCCTACATTTTTTTTTTCATTCCATCCCCACTGGCACCATTCATCAACAACACCACAACCCACCACCTTCGCCACCACCCACCGCCACCACCGCCCACCACCGACGCCATCGCCGCCGCCTACGCTGTGACAACTGTCAAAATTTCATGTATCCGTACAATTATTAAACAATAATTATGACTTAATGACTGTGCTGATTTGAATTAACGACATGAATGCTTTCTGATTATTGTCATATACATACATGTGCATCACATATTGCATAACGCCATATCATTATTGCATGCAACACTTTAGTGATTCAAATGATGCACGAAACAAAGTAAGCACAGTTATCAGAAAAAACAGAAATGCTGATGAGAGTTCAGTACATAGACAGACATTGTATTGAGACACAGAATGAGCCAGAAACGAAGAGTTACAATAGTATAGTGTGTAGGAAAGTAAGGATCATAAAACTGCCTTCCTAGTGATAGTTTAAGTACCGAAAAGTGCCTAAAACTCACATAAACTGCAGTATTTTGTAGAATTCAGCAAAAATCAGCATTTAAACATCTTAATATTATGCATAATTATGGATAAATGGTCCAGAATGCTTTCCTAAGTGTCGGGAATCAAAACTGTCACAAAAGGTAACATAAAGGACACTAAACTGCATAGTTTAGCACTTTAACGAACCGGTAACCAACTGAAGAACCGGACACTACCCGAAACACCAAATTTTCACTGGAAGCATTGTTTTACCATTTCCGAGCTAGTTATGGTCCCCGAACATCATAACAAACCATATAATGACATAACAACTAAATACCCTAACTTAATCACTTAGATTTCAACTAGATAATCTAACTACCCATAACAAGCCAGCCTATAGCCCCCCCCCCCCCTCCATTTACGGTCACCACAAGGTGGCCCACCCTGGATTTTATTTGAATAGATTAATGGATCATGTTGGCACATATGGAGAACATTTCACAATGGTTTAGTAAGTGTTGGATGCAAGTTTATAATAACCACAATTGACTTCATAGTTCTTATTCCTCACAACACATAACACTTTCAACTCTCTCCTCTCTCCCTCTTGCTTAGGGCCGAGAACAAGACCACCACAATCACCATCTTTACTTCATCTTCATCCAATTTCCAAGTTATACAAAGGTGTACGGAGCTTGATAAGGAAGCTACGAGCCATTGGAAGGTGAAGGACCTCTCTCACAAGCTTTTAACCACCAAGATTAGCATCATCTTCATCTTGTGTTCTTCCCTAGCCTTGTGCTAGTAGTAAGATCCTTCTAATCTCATTTTACATCTTGTTATGTCGGTTAAAAGATGATATATGTAACTAATCATGAAGAACACTAAAGATCAAGAACATAATCTTTAACATAAGACTAAAAATCATCATGAACTATGTGGTTTAAGTGTTTATATGTTCTTAATTGTTGATGGTTGATTGTTGTGTTAATGATGTCAAACATCATATGAAACTTGCTAGATTGTGATTAAACCCATGATCTAGCAAGTGAGAGGATGATTATGTGATAAATCAAGATGATCATCCTTATGTGTAAACAAGAACTTGGAGTATGAAGTTTTTTCTTGAATGATGATGATCAAAGTGTAATATAAATCATGTAAGTGGATGATTTCAAAACTAGTTTTCTCAAGTAACTAAGTTAAATTGCAAGATTTACTTAAACATGGTTCTTAAAGAAACTAATCACATTTTTAGTGGTTAACCAAGTGTAGAAACATGTTAATGACAAGAAAAATTCAAGGAGAAATATTTTTAGAAAATCTTGTTACAAGTTGTAAAGATCTAAAATCTTCAAGAATGATGTTTTTCAACAAATATCCACACTTTAAAGGGTAACTAAGCTTACTTAACACCTCTCTAAGTTACTACAACTTTTTATAAATATTCAAGTTCATGAAGTAGTGTAAATGGTATGATTTTGGCACCTGGTAAGTATTTTTTGAATTGTTGATGATTGGTGATGATTTTTATAAGAAAATGATATGCTTTGAAGCATGGAAACCTCCATTTTTAAGTGGAAACTATGGCAAAATTTTTCTAGAATTTAAACACTTAGAAAAATATTTTTAAACAAGTGTTTCAAGTGTATTTTAACCATGATTTTTCATACAAAGTTTGTCATAATTTTTGTTACAAGAATTACAAATATTGGAGGTTGGCTTTTAATAAATAAAAGTTGTTAGTGCATGCATCTGTCGACATCGTCTTGTATCGAGTTTTAGAATAGATTGTATAGATCAGGGCATGTTTTATGAGAAAATAGGAGAGTTTAAGAGTTAAAATGCTGTTTCGCTCCAAACACACATGTAGGTGATTTCGCCCGGAATCACAATTATGCTAATTCCGCCCCAAGTGATGTTTGTGTCATTCTGAGCGGAATCAGAGGCCTATATATAGGTCCTCAGGAGCGAAATCATAAGTCAGTCCTTGTATTCCATACCGAAGTGCTGCCGGTGTGAAGATCGATTGTAATCAGAGTTTTATCAATACAATCAGTGTTTAAAGTGAAGATTTAGTTGTTTCTACATCAGTTACTTGTTTTCCGCACCTGTAACTGATTAAAACTCCTCTGAACGACTCATTCGGGTTCGTACACGATCCTACAAGTGGTATCAGAGCTCAGGAGGAGGAGTTCTGCAGAGATTAGCTGGATTTCATCGAAATTTCTTGCTTCTACACCTTCTTTCTTCATCAGAACGAGATTTAACAGTCAAAACTGGTTCAAATTTTCACAGACTGTTTAAAAGTGACTATTAACAAATCCCTGAAAGTTTGAGACTAAAATTCACAGTAAAAATGGGTAAAAATGAAGTCCGAATTGATTCCGCTCGAAGAGAAGATTTCTGATTTCGCTCGTGAAAGTCTGATTCCGCTCCAAACATCTGTTTAATTCCGCTCCAGGCTGCCAAACTGTTAATTTCGCTCCTGATAGTATCTGATTTCGCTCCTGTGAACATTTTGATTTCGCTCCAGAGTAACAAACATCTGATTTCGCTCCTGTGAATATTCTGATTTCGCTCCAAACTACCATCAGTGATTTCGTTCAAACTGCTTTAGTGTTCATTCCGCTCGAAAGTGACTGTTTTTGTAAAACGTGATACGTAATCATGAGTAAAGAGTTCTACAACGCATTCGCTTCATCTTCGACTACTCCGGCATCTATTGCTCATAATATGAACTTGGAAAACGAGACCGGAACGTTACAAAAGCCCCCGAAACTGATGAGTATCGAAGAGTACTATGGGTGGAAGGATCGCTTCGAAAACCGGGTTCAAGCTAATCATATTAGATCGTGGGAGTGTATTCTTAAGAAGTATGTCTTACCACGTACTGATTTGCAAGTTGTGAAAACAATTTCTGAGTTTAGTGATCAAGAACGAGATATGTATCGTGCTGAAAAGATGATGATTAGTTTATTACAGCAGGCAATCAAAGAAGACATTTTCATTCTGCTTCAGCATGATAAAACTTCAAAGTCAATCTGGGATGCTCTACGTGTTAAGTTTGAGGGGAGTGAGAACATGATTAAAAGCAAGAAGGCGTTGCTCAAGAAAGAGTTTGATTTGTTCAGTAGTTTACCGGGAGAAGACACGAAGAAGCTGATTGAACGTTACTGCCATTTAGTGCGATCTATGTCGATGATTGGTATAACCAAAGATCCTGATGAGTGGGTAGACAAGTTAGCGGACGCTTTACCGCAGAAAGAGTGGGGAACTTACTTAATGATTTTGAAAAATACCGGGGTTTATGATGGATTAACGATTTCTCAGTTCATTGAGAAAATTGAAAGTCAAGATTTGGAACAGTAAAAGATTGCGAGAATGAATAGTTCGAGTGGTCAACAGGATGTAAAAATGTACTACAAAGGCAATGTTCCAGAAATTGAAAGAAGCCCAAAGATACAAACTGCATTTAGTGTGGGAGATTCTACTGAAAATGTTGATCAAAGTTCTAAAAGCAGTAGTGGTTTCTCTTCATACCCGAGTGTTAATCCAAAAAGCACAACTTCAAGTTTCAATTCTCAAAGTACAAAAAGTGGAAGTGGTTATGTGATACAATGCAACATTGCTTTGAATCTTCCAGACGGTCAAAGTTTTTCTGAAGATATTGCGAAAGATCACATGGCGTTGCTTGGTTCTGTATTGCTATCTTATGAAGGTTTGGTTGCTGGTCGTATCGGAAATCCTATGCTCACAAAGGAGGATTACGATCAGATAGACGCTGAAGAGATGGAACTAATGGACATCAAATGGTGTTTAGCTAGTGTCCTTAGACGAGCTGAAAAGTTCAAGCTGATTACTGGAAGAAATGACTTTCTTGATGCACACGTTTCTACTTTAGGTTTTGATAAATCTAAAGTTACTTGTTTTCGATGTAGGGAGAAAGGTCATTTCAAGAGGGAATGCAAGAACCGGGAAGCTAATGATGCAAAGAATCCATTCGGCAAAGATGACTATTACCAAAAAGCCATTTATCAGTAAGTTGGTCAACAGCAACAGCAAGAACCACAGGTGGCTCATGGTAGAAAAGTGATCGAGGATTCAAAAAGAGCATGTCTGGGGAATCAAGAGAACTTTAACTGGAATTTTCAGGATGATGAAAAATTGCCTGAAGGTTTTAGCTGGGATATGTTTGTGAATGATAAAGGAGATTTCAAAGCTTTCATTGCTAAAATTTTAAAAGAACCAGATATGTTTACTACATGGATGAAGTCTATTGGTGAGACTGTGAAGAATGTGGAGAAAGATTCTGTGGCATCTGAAGAAAGCTCACATAGCTCAGATGAAAGTTCACAAAGTGATGAAAGTTTAGAAAAAGAAGTTGTTTTTTTATCAAACACCAGTTGATTCTGGTTCTTCGGATGATAATGCTGAAAAGTCAATTGAGTTTGATCAATTACCAACTGATGACAGTAGTGATGATGAAGAAGAACGACATATTAATGTTGCTAAATCTCATCTATCTCCTGAAAGTTTTCATTTTTATTTTGCAGATCGCTTAGAAAAACTGAAAGAGAAACAAGCTGCAAAAGAACAAATGAAACAGAAGTCTGAAAGTGGTGATTAAACAAAGGAAGTTATTCAAAATGATGAAGTTAAAAATGTTGCTGAGGAGATTGTTGAAACTGATAAGGTGACTGAAACAGAGAAAGTGGTTAAAGTTGAGAAAATTATTGAAGTTGAAAAGATTGTGGAAGTCATTAAGCCTTGCTTGAAGTGTTTGGAACCATGCAAGGAATGTGCAGCTAAAGATGAGAAGCTGACAGAGTTTGAGAAGATGAAGGAACAATTACTGTTCAATCTTAACTATGTAAAGGAATCATACGATGTATTGAACAGAACAGTAATTGGTCTTCAAAAGACAAACTATGAAAGAGAAAATGCTTTGACGATGATGAATGCAACATTGATGATGAAACAGAAAGCTATAAACTTCTACATCGAAGAAAGTGCTAAGTGGAAGCAAGAATTGGAAAATGAAAAGATTGAAAATGAGAGAATCAGACGATTATTGCAGAGTTATTCTAGTTCTGATTATCTTATTGATAGAATTTATCCGACTGTTGCAGGTATGGAAGCTTTTCAAGATGAGAAGCAAAAGAAGAAGGATACTGGTAAGAAACCGACTGCTAGCTATAACAAGTGTCCGCCTCCGATCTGGGAAGGTTATTCTCCCAGAAAACCAAATGAGGAGCAAGTCGAAAAAGCAGTCAATATAAAGTTAAAAACCGATACAACTGATGATTTACCAGAAAACATTGACGTTACTTTCACATCATCTGACACTGATCATGAGTCGGAGTTAATCAAAAAGGTGGTCGATCAGGTGTTGGATACTGATGAGGAGTCTGAGTCAAAATCTGAGTCTGGAGGCTCAAGTTCGTCGGTCAACAGTCCACAGTCGTCAGTTAAACGGGCATACAGTAAAGAGTTTTTATTATCAAAATCGAATTTGGATGATGAAACATTTGAAGTAGCATAGACTTTAAATGATTCTGACAAATTATATTCTGACAAAGAGTTTCCAATAAGAAGTGTTAGATTTGAAATGATTAAAAAAGTTTTCAAATTGACAGAAATTAATTTTTCTGAAATAAAAGATTTAAATCTTTCTGGAAAACCTAAAAAATACACTTCAAGAGTACAACAACGATTAAACAAGAAAAAAGGTTACAATTCTGGTTCTGGTTTTCAAAAGAAACCAAACCATAATGGTAGCTACAAAAAGAAAGGTTTACGTTTTATTCCACCTAAAAATTATAAAAATGAGAAAAATTCTAAAACAAAAACAGAATTTGTTTCAGGTGGAAGTGCTGAGGATGAACAGAAGAAACCGTTCTGGAAACAATCAAACCAGGAGTTTCTTGCTGAGAAGAAAAGGAATGGAACTGGAGTGTTTCATCCAAAAGAGACTCGAACCTGTTTCAAATGCAATGAAGCTGGTCACATTGCATGGAACTGTCCGAAAAATGCTAAGACTAAAAAGGGAGTTTCTGAAAAATTGAAAGAAATAGTTGTTGATGTTGAACCACCAACCGAAAAATTCAGAATTTTTGAAAACTCAACTTATGAGGTTGGTGAGTGTTCTAAAAAGAATTTTTACAAAAGGAAAGCCAAGAACAACCAAGTGTGGGTTGTTAAGAAGTCTGATGATAAAGTCGGCGATGAATCTGGTTCCACAAAGCCAGAAGAGCCACAAGGTGAGGTAAAAGAGGTAAATTCTGTATCTTCAGTGAATGATGATGAATTTCCATCACTGAAGTTTAAGAAGATTAAACAGAAAGTTGGTAAGATTGAGATTTCGAATCAATTTTACTCCGAGAAGAATGAATTTGATATCGAGAAAGTTTTTAATGGAAATGTTAAGAAAATTTTTGGGAAAATGCTTGATGGGAAAGTAAAAGGGGTTAAAGATTTTTACGCAACAAAGAAAGCAACTTTTAATCCAACTGAACAAGAGCTAAAGGAGTTAAAACCACCCAAGGTTGGTCAGACTTGGGTGGAAATTCTTTTCCCTTAAACAATCTGACTTGCCGGAGATCCCAAGTTTGTAATCGTGGATCAGGAATCGGCATCTTTCTTAGTAATTGATTGTGTTAAATTTTACAGGATAAGTGTGAATTACCGGAGCTTCCAGGTTGGTAAGTGTGAAGCAGGAATCGTCATCTTTATTGGTAAAATGAGTTTGTGTAGATGTGGTATTCCTACAAGTTGGTTGATGAAGGTTTACACATACAAGTGGTAAAATCAAGGACATTAAGTTGTACTTGTTTTTCCTACAAGTGGTTAATCAAGGTCATTAGGTTGAACTTGATTGGACCAAACGTAAAGTGGTATTAGAAAAACAATGTGATGAACCAAACCCTAAACTTTACAAGTGATAAAATCAACAAAACTTATTTTCCGGAAAAATCATTTTGGTTAAAACAAACTTAAGTGTTTTGAAATCATAATGAGAAAATAGTTTTGTGAAAGGGGGAGTTCGGATTGTTTATGCCAAGTGGATGGAGAATTGATGCGATTTGATATCGGTTGTCAAGTTTATTGTACAGTTCAAATTTCCTGTAATGTGTTTGCATTTTAGGGGGAGTAGAAATTTTCTGAAAATTCAAAAACATTAGAAAATTTGAAAAAGACAAAAACATGATAAAATTCAAAATGAGTTTTAGTGTCAAAGAAGAGGAAATGATAGTACATCAGTAGACAGTTACAGTATGCTAATGAAATGTAATGATTTAATAGCGTTAAACAGTCTCACTGATGCTATGCCGATAGGTTTTTACACATTTAGTAAACTTTTTCGGGATATAAACTTAAATTCAAACTTGCTTATTTCATGGGGAACACTACTTGGATATATAGGCAACCCCTGAAATTTCGTTTGAAAGGTCCCTCTTTCTGAGATACTAGGTCTTTATGCTCAGTGATATCTGGGTTATTATCCCGGGACTTCTGATTTTGTGGAAGCAATGGCCTAGTCCCCGGAGAATACTTTCCGCTTGCTTGAAAAATAGCGCCGCCCTCAGCAAATTGATGAAACAATAAAATTGATAGTCAATGCTGTTGTAAACAAAAGATCCTCTAAAGGGGACACACCAAAAGTCGAGCCGTCATCTCTCTGCTGAACGAAAGTTCTGACCTGATCTCTCACGGTTTCGTACTATAATTTATTCCCTTACAGATATCATATGTGGTATATTCACCTGTAAGACTGAATATTGGGATCTGGATACGGGAGTATATTCAAGAAGTGGGACACATGAATGAGTTTAAGTCCTTAAAACATCTAACTCATATCCTGAATTAGTTGAAATTTGTGTGAGAATTTAAGTGGATCAGTATATTGGCAATCTAAGTGAATTGTTTAATTCTTAATGTGTAACTAAGCTCAACGGTACTTGTGATTTGTCAAAAACTGATATGATCCTCTTGCACGAACTCGCAAAAATATTGTTTGTAAATATTTCTTTATTGCATTTCTTTACATTAAAAAATCCAAAAAGATTTTCAGTGTGTTTTAGCATAAATTTTGAAAAATCCAAAAAGATTTTCGACAACTGATGTTGGAGAGCTGAATTTCAAAATTCCGAGTGCTAAACATGATGACCATGTGGTGAGGGGGAGTCTGTATTTGAAATTAGAATGTTTTTCAAAATATAATCTTACAAGTGGTTCATCAAGATTTTTAGAGATAAAATCTTTGTTTGATCTGAGAGAGAGTCAGTGTTAGTGCATACATTGAATTGTTAAATTTAGAAAATTTATTTCTGGGTTAAGAATGTGCAGGTGTAGCCAGGTTTTGATCTTGGAACAATCTTCTGGAAAAGCCAGGCCATTTGATCCTGATAAGCTTGTGTTTTAAAGAGCCAGGTTTCCTATACCTGAAGACTAAGAGAAGAGAGTGTAAGCCAGTCTACGATCCTGAAGCAGATGTTGCTGATGAACTGAAGGAATGCCAGCACATTGTTAGGGGGAGTCTGGTAATGCTGAGTGAAAGAATGAAGCCCAGAGACTGATCAAGACTGAAGATGTGAAGACTAGACACAGTCAGACTCGACACGTAAGACTCGTCAACATCTGAGGGAGAGTCTGTTAGTGCATGCATCTGTCGACATCGTCTTGTATCGATTTTTAGAATAGATTGTATAGATCAGGGCATGTTTTATGAGAAAATAGGAGAGTTTAAGAGTTAAAATGCTGATTTCGCTCCAAACACACATGTAGGTGATTTCGCCCGGAATCACAATTATGCTAATTCCGCCCCAAGTGATGTTTGTGTCATTCAGAGCGGAATCAGAGGCCTATATATAGGTCCTCAGGAGCGAAATCATAAGTCAGTCCTTGTATTCCATACCGAAGTGCTGCCGGTGTGAAGATCGATTGTAATCAGAGTTTTATCAATACAATCAGTGTTTAAAGTGAAGATTTAGCTGTTTCTACATCAGTTACTTGTTTTCCGCACCTGTAACTGATTAAAACTCCTCTGAACGACTCATTCGGGTTCGTACACGATCCTACAAAAGTGACTAAATATGTATTTAGGAAGATATATATTTAGATGTCACAAGTTATGTGATTACTTGTATATTATGTGTATTAGTTATATTATTTTAGGACTTGAAATAATATAACTCACCAAATACCAAGAATTATAATACAAAATATTACCAAAATTCCAAGGAAATAAATATATAATTTATACCCAAAATGGGACGAACGGAACAAGGAATATAAGCTACATAATATTCCGGAATTAAATTCGTAAGTATATTTTGATGAACGATATTTTGGAAACCAAAAGAACGAAAATATGATTTTTATGATTATTACAACAACATATCATATTTTTGGACAAAAAGGAAATATATTATTTTTGAGTAAAGAAGAATATATATGTTTTCTTGAATTATTAGAAAATATAATATTTTTGAAGAAAATATATATTTTCTTAAACAAATTGAGAATATATTATTTTTAGGATGAAAAAAAATGAATTTATAAATATTTTCTAAATTAATCTTGAAAATATATTGTTTTTGAGGTTTATATGAAAATATAAATATTTTTGCCAAGAAGAAGTATGGATAAATTTCTATATATGATTTCTTAAAATATATATTGAGGATATATATTGGTGAACTTTTATTAAAAATAATATTCCGGGAAGTATGAATACAAAAATTGAGTATAAGGATACTTAATAAATACAATAAAAATACGTATTTTCGTACGTATAAATACACACCGGAATACGCCACCAATACTTGGCAAAATACACAAGTCTAAGAATACAAGTGTAAGTATACCCATCCTTGGGAAAGAAATACATGTATAAATACATAATGTGTCAAGTTAAAATATATTATTTTAACTAATATTCCAATAATTAATAAATATAATTTAAGTTAAAATACTTATTATTTTAACAAATAATTATATACTTTGGGATAATATTAAGACACAAAGAAATGTAACTCAAAGATACTAAATAAGACAAAAGTCAAGGCACGACCCATCCGTCTAATACACCTTAGCACGTTTGTAGGTAGTCGTGTGACCGAGTAGCTGCTTTGAGTTACACCGGATCTCGAGACGCAAGATAGTGAGTTCATGTCCCCCTTTTCTTTTAACTGTTTTCAGTTTTATAACTTCGGGGGTGAAATGCATGTTACAAAAGGTTTACAAATGTTTATAAATGGTATGGTTAACTAAGGAATGAACTGTTAGATCATGTGAATGGGTAGGCGCACACTTAAGACCATTAATCCTCGTATAAGGACCGAGGGACATGAGTGATAGATCTATTTGGGTGTTGCGAGCCCCACCCCTGGGCCGGAAGTGGCCGAATGTGGTGACTATGTCTTCCAACCGGAAGCCCGGTACAAAATCTGTTAGGTTTGAGCCTTCCTACGCCGTTGCACACATATTAATGACCTTGCAAATCATTAATTGATCTGTTCATAGACGTTTTCATACCAGTTTACAAATACATACATACAAATGTTTACAAGGTTATTCGTGCACACATACAAAACACATGAACTCGCTCAACTTTTGTTGATGTTTTTAAACTACATGTATTTCCGGAAATTTAGTATGGATCTGGCGAGCGTACAAGTGATTTTCAAGTTGAGTCTTCAAAATAAAAGTTGTCATCCACTGTTGATGGGTTTGAATCGTGTATTTTATCTTGGATAAGATACATGGTTCAAATCCTAGTTTTAATAGTGTCTTTTGTTAAGTCCGTTATGGAACTTCAAACTTTGGTTGTTATGTATTTCAAACTTGAAATCTGTGTTTAAAACAATGTTGTTTGTATTACTTTGAAACTTAAATGGATGAAAATCGTGGTTTCTATCATATAGATGTTTAATATGGTTGAATGCAATGATATTAAGCAAGTCACACGTAAGCACGCTTTCGCAAAAGTCAGGGTGTAATAGTTTGGTATCAGAGCTTCGATTGTAGCGAACTAGGATTCCTTCTCGTGTCTAGACTACAATCATTAGGGCTCTCTCACGAAAACATTTTTACAACGTATTTTTCATTGCATACACAAAACGCCAAGGTCCATGGAACAAACATTTTTACAAAGGAAAAATGAGAAACACAATTGCAAGGTCACATTGGTGGTTAGTCTGCATGGGGTAGACTAGGAAAGATAGAAAAGTTTCATGAAGGATAATGTTAATACAGGTTTAAGTGATGATTGTTTTTCTTGGATATGCTGAATGTTAGTGATTAATATATGTGCACATGTTATGATTGTTATGTTACAGGCATCATGTCATCTTCCAAGAGTGGGTTATCGAACACCCACGACCCGATGGCAGTCGTTTCAGACGATGAGATTATGCCCGAGCCAGAGATATTTACGTCAGACACTGAGAGTGATCCTGACATGCTATCTGAGGACGAGGATGACTTCCAGCCATTCGCGCTACCAGATTTTGGTGATGATTTACCTATTGCTGATGGTTTCCCTATCGAGGTCCCTTTTGATATTCCTGCTCCGGTTCACAATCACCTCAAAATTGGTCATCCCGATGGTGAGCACATCCTAGCTTCGATCCTCGATGCCATTCCTCCTGTGGTCATTCCTCCTGAGGATTGGCCTTTCGATGACTTGTTTGGTGACGATGTCGATTTGTTTATAGACGGTCCCCCAGCTGACGCCCAGGGCGATGGGGAGATTGATGAGGATGTTGTTGCGGTCCCACCTCCTGATGTTCCTATCATTAAGTTATCCTCTGACACCAGTTTTCATTCGGTTTCAGACTCCTTAGAGTCTATGACATCCTCAGCCCTGCAGGCGGCAGGACTGCAGCGTTACGCCACCCACTCTGATGACGACACCGCTATGTCTGTTGCACCATCTCCTGCACGTGTCCCCACACCTCCACACGATCCAGAGCATGCCCCTGAGCTAGCTCCTGTTCCTTTTGGTCAGCCAAATATTGCACCTATTGACCCTGAGCCGATTCCTAATCCTGACCATGTCCTGTTTGAGTTACCAGGCATTGCACCCCTTATTCACGACCCAGTACCTGCTCCTGTTGATCTTCCTCTTCCTGAGCCTTTTATTCCACCACCCCCACCTGCTGATGTTGCTCCTCTCCCTCCTATAGAGTCTGATGTCTACTGTACGGATTTACCGATTGTTTTCCTCCAGGACATACCTGCACCCCATCCAGGGGAAGGTACTTCGGGCCAGCCCCCGAGTTACGACCCTTTTGCTTCAGCAGCTTTTGCTCCGATCCCACAGGTGACACCTTTCACTCCCTTCACATCTACACTGCTTGATGAGCCATTTCGGTGGTTCCCGCCATACTCTATGCCGATCTCAGACCCCTACCATCCCTCCCATTTTGTTGGATACACACGGGATGAGTTGCTTTTGTCTTTACAGTTATAGTTTGAGATCATGAGTCGCTGAGTTTTGGAGCTTGAGCTGACTCCACGTCCTCCACCTTGTCCCTGTCAGTCTACTTTTGTTCCTCCACATTCATCGTCATCTCCTTTTGCACATCCACCTGCTTCTCTTGTTCCTTTCCCAGGTTTTGATGCTCGTTTCCTTACTGTCGAGCAGCAGATCAGTTACTTGCTTCGCCGTGTCTACGAGCTCGAGGAGGAGCTTGCGCATGTTTGCAGCTTGCTTTTCTTCCCTCCTCCTCCTCATCCTCCACCATCAGCACAGTAGGTTTTTGGTTTTATGCAGATGCATTACTCTTGGTGAGAGCATTACAACTGAGCTGAGATAGTGAAGATACGAAGACCATATTTTGATCATTACTTTTGTACATTGACAGACTTATTTGACAAGGGTGGTGTGACCCTATGTCCCTTTTGATACGATACTATGTGGAAACAATGTAACTTGTGGTTGGTCTTGAATGAAAGCTCAATAGTCATGTTCTCATTAAACACATTGTTGATTTACATGTTGTGCTATGATTTTGTTGTTGCTTGATTGCTTGCTATGATGATTGCTTATATGGATATGTACATATGACCTCTAGACAATTATTTATTTATTTAATGAATAAGACCTGATCTATCCGACCTTCTTCTTAGAAGAAAGATGCCGCCTCGAAGGAACACCGATACCAACAACCCTCTGCCAATGACAGAGGTGGAATTACAAGAGCGCATCTCCCAGGCCATCGCACAGCACGAGGCCCTTCGCTCCGAACACAGCGGGGGTACTTCAGGGAATAACCCACCCAACGGTAATGTTTAGTCATCTAAGACACATTACAATATGTTTGGACATTTCTAAGTGTGCTTTGCTAATGTTTTCTGTGAATGATGTTGCTTGTGTTGCAGGCTGTACTTATAAGCAGTTTTTGGACTGCAAGCCCCTGAATTTCGATGACACTGGGGGTGCCGTAGCCTTTGTGCACTGGGTGGAGAAGACGGATTCTATTTTAAGGATGAGCAAATGTGCTCCAGAGCACCAAGTCACATACATTTCCGGGGTGTTTCTAGATGGGGTCTGTCATGGTTAAACCTTTAGGTTCAGACGTTGGGTGAGGCTGTTGCGTATGCTTTGATATGGAATGAATTGAAAGAGTTGATGCGTAAGAAGTATTGTTCTCAGGCAGAAATCCAGTAGTTTGAAACTGAATTCTGGAACTTGAAAATGGAAGGTCTAAATGTGGTTGAGTATGTGTAGAGATTTCATGATTTGTCCAGAGTTGTTCCGTATTTGGTAGAGCCGGAGTTTAAGAGGATAGAATGTTTCATCTGGGGATTGGCACATCAGATTCTTAGCATGGTGACAGCTTCCAAACCACCAACTATTACTGAGGCGATCGACTTGAGTGTGGCACTGACTGAGGAAGCAGTTAGATTGGGTAAGTTCTCGAATTCTGAAACGAAGAAGAAAGAGACTCATGTGGAGTCGTCTGGGGAAAACAAGAGAAAGTTTACAAATTTCAAGAAGGGTACTCGGGTGAATAACAACAATGCCAACAAGCGCAGAGATGCTAATCCGCCAGTTGAGGCACAATCCGGCACTGCAACTGCTGAGAATAGGGGAAAAGGATACATGGGTACCCTACCAAAGTGCGACATTTGTCAATTTCATCATGCTGGTCGATGCAGAGTTGGGAAATGTGAAACTTGTGGAAAAATTGGGCACTCTAAGGAGGCATGCTGGTATGGTGCTGGGCGAGGAAATGGAGGACAAGGCGGTAACGGTAATGGCAACCATGGTGGAAATGGTTATGGGAACAGAAATCAGGGAGGAAACAACAATCATGGAGGTAATGGAAACAGGAATGGAAATGGAAATCAAGCGGGAAATGGAAATCGCGGAGGGAATAATAACAACCAAGGTGGTAATGGCAATGGACGCAGCCAAGGATGTTATGGTTGCGGTGATGTAGGGCACTATAAGCGGGATTGCCCCAAAAACAACCAGGCACGTGGAAGGGTATTCACAATTGGAGCTAGGGAAGCCCGCCAGGATCCGAATGTGGTTACTGGTACGTTCCCTATTAATCAACGTTATGCATCTGTGCTATTTGATACTGGTGCCGATTATAGCTTCGTATATCTAGAGTTTAAGAATATACCTGGTTTAGTAGCAAGTAAGTTAGACGTCCCGTACTCGATAGAACTGGCTAATGGGAAGCTACTAGAAGCTAATGAGGTGATTAAAGGCTGTGTTATAGAGCTTGGAGAGCGTGAGTATCCGATAGATCTTCTGCCAGTGGATTTGGGAAGCTTCGATGTCGTAGTTGGGATGGATTGGTTGTCGAGTAATCATGCAAAGATTATGTGCCATGAGAAGATCATTCGCATTCCAGTAGCAAGTGAAGAGACGATTGTGATACATGGAGAGAAGCATGATACGCCTCTGCGGATTATTAGTTTTTTGAAAGGGCGAAAGTGTCTACGCAAAGGATGTGTTGCCTTCTTGGCTCATGTTGTGGATAAGGACGCCGATGAGCCCAAGCTTGAAAATATCCCTGTGGTAAGGGAATATCCTGAGGTCTTCCCCGAAGACTTGCTAGGATTACCGCCTCAACGACAAGTCGAATTCCACATTGACTTGTTTCCAGGTACCGCGCCTATAGTCAAGACACCTTATCGACTTGCACCTTCAGAAATGTAAGAGTCATCCACGCAGCTTCAGGATTTACAAGACAAAGGATTCATAAGGCCGAGCTTCTCGTCTTGGGGAGCCCCAGTGCTGTTCTTCAAGAAGAATGATGGTAGCTTTCGAATGTGTATCGACTACCGTGAGTTAAACAAGCTAACCATCAAGAATCGGTATCCCTTGCCGAGGGTTTATGATTTATTCGATCAACTGCAAGGATCAAGCTACTATTCAAAGATTGATCATCGATCGGGTTATCACCTGTCACACCCCAAAAACGTCGCAGCGGAATATTAAACATAGTGGTGACGGAAGTTGGTGCCCATTTATATCTTGTTGAACGATGCACTCATTTGTAGGACATTTCGACCTATTTTAAAACATAAGTTATTAAACATTACATTTAAAAGAAAACATGACACAACCACATAAGTTAAGTTGTCTTGATCCTCGTGGATCTTAATTACAAACATCCCAGAAAGTTTAAAAGTTTGTCCAACATTTTCAAATAACACAACATGCATCATCAAACACAAGATATGCCATATTTCCCGAAGCCGAACTCAAGTACCTGTAGAACACGTTTAAAATCAAGTGTCAACACAAAGGAAGGTGAGTTCACATATTCAAATCTAACAATTTGATCCAAAGGAAAACTTTCTAATTATGTGTTTATTGTAAAACATCCATATAATTTTTAGAAAGTCCATTTACTTCCTTAATAAAATCCATGGGTCATCCGTCGTAAGTTCAAAAACCCGACATTAAGGCATTTTCCCAAGTTTTGTATATTAAATTCATAGCGTCAACTTTCAGACTCGTATGTTAGCTAGACAATATCAACTATATTTAACATGCAAGGATAATTAATGCTAGACAATAACCAGAATTTAAATTCGTCGCTTGACTTGACACGGGGCGACTGGTCACGACGGGATTGTCAACCTGATAGATCTACCGACAATTCATCGCGTGCAATACTTAATCGATTAAACGACATCATTGGCGCAAGGTCCATATTAAGACCATATATGATGTCTGCCTCATGTACAATATATATATCCTACTAATATGACAAATTTAATATACGATGTGTACGAATCCCCTGAAATCCCCACCGAAATGTAAGCCTATGCTGATACTTACTCTCTTGAGACCAGGCAATATTTGTTCCAACATCGCAGTCGGTTTTTCCTCAGAAACATCGTACCATCCCAGCCTCTCCTCCAAACATATATTCATCAAAAACGGTTTACCTCGAAACGTATGATTTATCAACTCCATATATTTTCAAAGAAAATATACAATTTATATAAAAAGGTATGTTTTAATCCAAAAACATTATTAAACTCTTTTTGGCGTGTTCTACCCCCAAAATATATACAAAGCAGTAAAAGAGGGGTTTAGTGACACTCACCTTTGGGTGCGTATTTTAAATAGCGCAATCCCAGAGATTGATTTCTACACGTCCTATTATATATATAGGAACGATTTTAAATCAATATACATTTATACATCACAAAAATCCCAAGTTTCTCTGTTTCTTAGAATTGTCACATAACTTTGAGATTTTCTCGAAAAGTTATCATTTTTATTATGTTGGCACGTTAATATATATAAGAGTCCATATATATATTTTAACATTTTTGCAACTTGAACGATTTTATTGGTGACCGTTATCATGTAAATCCGTTAACACTCCCGTTTATACGCAATATATCTACGATTTGCGCATCGTAATATATATACAAAAACGTTCACATAATTTATTATCGAAACACACGTAATTTCGTTAACTAATCTATTTTGTCATTTTTAAAGAAAGTATACATAAAATATCTCATATGTACCAATTTTCATGCTCGACAAACAAGTTACACGTTTAACGCGATTTTTACCGTTTATACCGCACAAAACGCACAAGCATACATGCGTAAGCTAAATTTATAATATCATGTTAAAACTTAACATATTTTCACATCCACCAGTTTAAATCACATAACACATAAGGTTCACCCAAAAATTACCCATACTAGTGTTCATTGAAAAATGCGTATTTTAGCGATTCGGTAACATTTTCGGGCGTCGGAAGTCACGTATGACCAACCAAACATCAAGTAATCTTAAAATTAGTTAAAATAATCATTTTTAAACTAAAATATCAGTTTACTTACTGATCTATATCAGTTTTATAAAAATCACTCGAAAAGCCAATTTTTGACCGTTTTAACGCATAGTTTTGCGTTAAAGGTTTCTATAATCATCCCAACTCGGAATGACTTGATATTTTAACACAATACATATTATTTACTGATTAAAATAGTGGTTATAATCAGTTTAATGCAGTTTTTGTGTAAGTCACATAAACATGCGATTTCACGTATTTTACAACTTTTAATGCACCAAGTATAACATGCAAAGCTAGTAAACATTATGACAAAGTTATATGTCACTAAACACTTTAAAATAACTTCATTTTAGTGTTTATAATCTGATTAAAACTGATTTTTACTAAATCATACTCAAATCACCTTTTTTATGATCATATATCATCATGCATGTCTAAGTATGTGCATCTAATGCACCTATATCATAAAACCATCATCCAACATGATTTTAAATGCATCAAAGACCATATTTATTTCATGTTCAAGTAAATCAAAACATGTATATTCCATTATCATCTAATCACATTTACATAAATACAAACATTCTTTCATTTATTAACATGTGACAAAACTTTCATACATGCATACATATATAATCATATATACAACACTTATACACACATATATGAACTTCCAAAAGTTCACTTCATATCATATTCATCTCAAATCACAAGACTCTTTTAGAACCTTCTTTTATGACATCTTTTTAACACATGCATGTAATCCATCTTTCAAGAATCAAATCGAATAATAATCATTTTACAAAATCAAAACACAACTAAAGACACACACTCTCACAAATTTTCGGCCATACATACATACATACATACATACATACATACATACATACATACATACATACATACATACATACATACATACATACATACATACATACATACATACATACATATAACATATACACACTCATTTTTACTTTGTTTGAAATCTTATTCTTTGTTTGTTACAAGTTTGTGATTTATTCCAAGTTCAAGAAAAACCATCTAACATCTCCATCATCACTAAAAATCAAGAATGTGGTTTTTTTTAAAAAAAAAATAAGTTTATACCTTCAAGATTTCTAAGTGGGTTTTTGAGAAAAGATGGTGATATGAGGCTTGTTCTTGCTTGAATCTTCTTGAAATCACTTCCAAACCTCCTTACAAGCTTGAAATCACCATGAAATGCCTTTGAATCTTCATGGATTAGTTTGAAAGTTTTGAATGTATATGTATAAGGGGTGTTTCGGCCGTGAGTATGAGAGAGAGAGTGAGAGAATGAAATTTTTATTCTTGAGTTTCATTAAGTGGAGTGTGTAGAAGGTTTTAATGATTAGTTGCTAGACACAAGATCAACTTGGCTTGTATTTTCAAGGTGGGTGGCACCGCCCTTAGCCGCCACCTATACTCTCTCTCTCTCCTATATACACACAAGATCATATATATATATATATATATACATATACATATGTAAATTGGTGTTAAAAACAGGTATTTTACTGAATACCGGGTATTTTATCTAACGTTTTAATCCCGTTTTAGTGCGTTTTAAATTATTTTTATCATTCTGTAAAAATAATCACACTGAATTATTACTGAAATAATTACCAGTTGCCTTGACTGGCTGCGTTGACGGTATTTCGTCTAATGCGCGCAGTATCGCGCGGTACGCGCTCAAACTCGAAAAATAAAGTTTCTTAGCGTTTTAATTTAGTTTTTCCTCACGAGTATGATTAAAATTATCATTCTAATCATAACAAACTATTTTTAGGATTTTAACACTGATCGGGTGGGCACCAACGTTCGTTTCGCAATTTAACCGTTACGCGATAAGCGTTTATCTTATCATTGCCAACATAATTTTTACCAAGGTTTAAATTTACCAACTCATTAAATTCCACATATAAACATCATAACCAGTCAAATACATCCTTTTACATATTCACAACACGTGTTACAATTGTACGGTACGGCCTGAAAAGCCGGGTGTCACAGTCTCCCCCTGCTTAGGAAAGTTCGTCCCCAAAATTTTTTTACTCTACAGGTTTTGTTTTCGCACTAGGTGGAAACAATATGAACAAGCTTGCTGAAAGTGGTCTTTTAGTTTCTGCGAGAAACTTTGATTCTTACGAACAATCTTTGTAGACCTATATTAAGTCAATGTTCCACCATTTCGGGTTTAACATACGTATATTTATATATACATTACCTTGTACCTATGGTAGTCTGAGTTTACACACGATTGATCCAACTCGAGATGGGCTCTCGAAAGTATCAAATCTCTTGAACTCGTTTTCTTCCCTTCTCGCATTCATTTCAGGTATCCACAAATTGCACAATCAATAAATCACATATACTACTAGAATTCTGTAATCGCTTCACCGGTTATCAACATAACTCTTCTAGCTATACGTACTGCTTCTACAATACTTCGATAAACTTCCGTTTATCTTCTAAATAAATCTCTACAAAGAACAAAATCAGTGTATTATCCATTATACACTTTCTCAAACTGGACCCAAACAATGCATCATGTACACTACTCAATCCTTATGGTAGCTTGAGCCTATAAGCGACTGATCCAACTCAAGATGGGCTCTTGAAAGGACCAAATCAATGTGGCTCAGCTTTTCCCTCTCTCTGCTAACTTAATAACATCCTTTAAAGTAACTCCTCCAATAGAACCAAATTTTCGATCTGAAATCGCAATAGTTTCCTTCAATTGTCCACGTAATCCTTCCGTCAATCAATTGGCGACTTTTAATCTTCCCTCGATCTAGGCAAATCCTGTCACTGGTTTCCCAGATAAACTAGGGTCTGGTTAATTTTCTTTTGCTACTTTAGCTTAACAAAGTGGCGATCAACACTTCCATCCATACAAGGCTTCAAACTGAGCAACTTGAATACTAGCGTGATAACTATTATTGTGGGATAACTCTGCCAAGGG
The DNA here is from genome assembly GCA_030545235.1 of Helianthus tuberosus. Lineage (NCBI taxonomy): Eukaryota > Viridiplantae > Streptophyta > Magnoliopsida > Asterales > Asteraceae > Helianthus > Helianthus tuberosus. The sequence continues at coordinate 55,372 of JARYGA010058086.1, forward strand.
CATGTGAGTATCCTAACTTTCTTCGAAATCCATCGTACACGCTCTCAACATTTCTCCCAAAGGTTTGAAAAGCTTCCCCCTACTTTTCTGTCCAATAAATCCCCTTTTCCCTTTGGCGTTATTAGTGTCAAAGGCTGCACTAATTTAGAGAGATTTTTAATAATTCCCCGGTAGCACTCAGGTAGTCTTATGAATCGTCGTACTCTCGACAGGGTCTTTGGCGCTTCTCATCATTTGATCGCTCTAATCTTAAGTGATCTACATGCATGCCTTCCTTGTTCCTCAACAATTCCATAGTCAACTTCAAATGTTTCTCATGATTCTCTTTGGTTCGCGTATAGACAAGTATGTCGTCGATGAATATTAACATGAATTTATCCGATTAGGGTTTCCATACCCTGTTCATGAGATCCATGAATATAAATGGCGTATTAATTTAGTCAAGAGACATGACTAATGACTCGTAATGGCCATATCGTGTTTGAAAAGCAGTCCTCGGAATTTCTTCGTCAGCAACCTTCAACTGATGATATTCTGATCGTAGGTCGATCCTCGTGTAGCAGCTGGATCCCTGTAGCTTGATTGAACAAATCGTCAATCCTCGGTAAAGGGTACTGATTCTTGATAGTCAACTTGTTCAGCTCTCCGAAATCCTCAGACATCCCGAAGGATCCATCCTTCTTTCTCACAACAAACAGATGCACTTCAAAGCGAAAAGCTTGATCGAAAGAAACCCTTGTCTAGTAGCTCTTGAAGCTGCCTCGACATTTCTTTCATTTCTAACGGTGCTTAATCTATAAGGAGATTGTGCAATTGGGTGCAGCACCGGGTGCCAGATCGATTCGAAATTCGATCTGTCTCGCAGGGGGCAATCCAGGTAAGTCTTCAGGAAAACTTCTGGATAATTGCGAATAATAGGAATCTCTCCGATATTCCTATATTTGGCCTTCATATCCACCACTTTAATAAGGAACGCAGGATAGCCTTTTCACAACAACTTGAGTATCCTCAAAACACTGACGACTCTCAACTCTCAACACTCGACACTCGACACACAACTAGGTCAGTTTCCGCAAACAACTACTACCTTTCTATCGTCATCAGGATGAGATATCCTAACTATCTTCTTCAAGTGATAGTCCCCACTTCGTTCCTGGATAATCAATCCATCCTCACATCTTCGTCAAGGCTCCCCAGCTCCACTGGAAATAAACCAACACTAGAACTACGATCACCTAACTAAATACTACAACCGCAAACGACCTCACCAGTTTCCATCAACTTACCAATTACTAGTTCTATCGGGCACTTTATACTCAGCTTACTTGTTGGTGAACACAAAAATGGTTCAAATTTTTTTGAAACAAAACTCAAGTCAGCTTTGGTATTAAAAGTATGAACATAGATTGGTTTTTGATTCGAAACATACCAGTAACAGTAGCAGGATTCTCACGTGCCTTCCCAGCACTTGCCTCAACGGCTTTGCCCTTAGCATCCTGTCCTTTCGGTTTTGGGTAGTCTCCTTTTTAGTGTCCTTGCTCACCACAAACATAGCATCCCTCAAGTGTAACTCCATCCAATGTACTCTTAGCATAACACTTGGGAGTCACATGTCAAGTTCGGCCGCATCTGGCGCACTTCTCTTGTCCATCACTGACATTACCCCTTCCCGACTTTCTAGGGTTAGCTACACATGCTCTCTCCATGCTACGTTTCTTCTCACGTTCCTCTTCGAGATTCCTCTTTGAGCTCTTAGAATTGTGCTTCTTCGGATCTCCAGTTCTCGGTTCGGAACGCTGAATCTCTCGAATGACCGACTCGTTTTGACAGCCCGATATCACGCATATCGCTGCCAACTCATTGCATAGGGCACCAGTAAATGATCTTGGGTTACAACCCTGGATTGTTTTGTATACACTTCTATGCACTGTTCATATGGTTAATGAAAATCAGGAATACATTCCAATGAGATCATAACACATGAACTACTAAAACTTTCCGATCATTATTTTACCTGGAGGGTTTCCAATCTTCATCCCACCAAATTAATGCCCGTGAGCACCACATCCACGTTCCTGGCCATTATTCTGGTTATCATTACACTGTTCCAAGGCAGTATTAATGTGTTGGGCTATGAGTCGTGCCAATTCTTCTGGTGTGGCAGGTAGTCCAGTACCCTGTCTTGCTTTTGCCAGCATTTTTCGTCGTTTCTATTATTTACAACAATAATAATCACATGAGACGATAACCAAAAATAATTCAATCATTAAATGTTAGTGGACCAAACATTGCGCATGCATAATATCCACATATTAATGAGAACAACTTTTAAACCAAAAGTTAATCATCTGATATTATCATAGAAATTTACAAACTTGTTTTTCAGTACATCCCAACTATCCTTGGTATGTCTACATCGACACCCATAACAAGTTTCCACAAAAATTTCTACCTAATATCACAAAAATATAACTGGCACACAGGCCCCCAAACAAAAGTACCAAAAAGTGTCTAACATAGGAACCATAACAAAAAACCACAAACAAACAACAACCAACATCTAACACTTCATCCCCAGAAAATCTAGCATATTCCTGACCAACTCCTCCAAATCCACTATCCTCCAATGCATCTGGTCCATCGCACTGTTATCCAAATCCTTCAACTCATCGTACCAATCCATTTGCCCCTCGAGGTCCTTCATCTTACCCTTGGTCGTTTCCAATTCTTCGCGCAAGGTAGCAAACTGTCGGTCACAGTGGCAACATCGATCTACCCAAACCCCTTTCTGCTTCTTAGAAGCAGATGCCGTCTCAGCATGTGATGTCGAAACAACCTCCCCAACAGGACTAACCCTCTTCCCTTGGTGATAATACACTAATAGAGGCGTAGTAGATGTGCTTGACTCTAAGACGGGTAAAGATGACTCTAACAGAACAGGTGGAGGGACCTCAGCGATAGACTCGGTCAAAGTAGCAGGTGGAACAACTGATGGCTCAAATGGTCGAGCTGTGACAATAGTGGCATCCACCACTGGTGCAATACTAAAACATCCACCAATAACAGGGACACCTCTGATCACGTCGTCGATAACTGGTACTGTGCCAGATGATTGTCCCGTCTCATGAATCGAGAGAGGAGCGTCATCGTTGTCATCAATCCACCAGTTGCTAGTGAAAGCATATCGGGGGTCTACCTGTCTGGAAAAAGCAACAGGGTCGACGTGGAATGATGAAGCAAACTCAGCCATACCAACCATCTGTGGGGTCGTGATAGGTATCTCTGGTAGAATGGATCTGGGTGAAGTCACGAAATCTGGCTCGCTACCTGAGTCATTAATCTCGATGACCTTGTGCTCGTGCGACATATGTGACACATATGTAACCGTGCAAGTAAGTGTGTGATCAATATGAATAGTAACACATAAGACCCAAATAAACAAAAAATCACGTATGCACATAAACACATAAGGGTTTTCATACATGATAAAATTTTCCATGTTTATTTTAAAAATATTGGCTTCGAGAATTTTGGACTTTAAATCTCAAAATTATTTGGTTGAATTCTAGTTTTTTCTCTCGAAAACATCTAGTTCACTAACAACCATTGGTTCTGATACCAACTTCTGTCACACCCCAAAAACGTCACAGCGGAATATTAAACGTAGTGGTGACGGAAGTTGGTGCCCATTTATATCTTGTTGAACAATGCACTCATTTGTTGGACATTTCGACCTATTTTAAAACATAAGTTATTAAGCATTACATTTAAAAAAAACCATGACACAACCACATAAGTTAAGTTGTCTTGATCCTCGTGGATCTTAATTACAAACGTCCCGGAAAGTTTAAAAGTTTGTCCAACATTTTCAATTAACACAACATGCATCATCAAACACAAGATACGCCATATTTCTTGAAGCCGAACTTAAGTACCGGTAGAACACGTTTAAAATCAAGTGTCAACACAAAGGAAGGTGAGTTCACATATTCAAATCTAACAATTTGATCCAAAGGAAAACTTTCTAATTATGTGTTTATTGTAAAACATCCATATATTTTTAAGAAAGTCCATTTACTTCCTTAATAAAATCCATGGGTCATTCGTCATAAGTTCAAAAACCCGACATTAAGGCATTTTCCCAAGTTTTGGATATTAAATTCATAGCGTCAACTTTCAGACTCGTATGTTAGCTAGACAATACGAACTATATATTTACCATGCAGGGATAATCAATGCTAGACAATAACCAGAATTTAAATTCGTCGCTTGACTTGACACGGGGTGAGCGGTCACGACGGGGTTGTCAACCCGATAGATCTACCAACAATTCATCGCGTACAATACTTAATCGATTAAACGACATCATTGGCGCAGGGTCCATATTGAGACCATATATGATGTCTGCCTCATGTACAATATATATATCATATTAATATGACAAATTTAATATACGATGTGTTCGAATCCCCTGAAATCCTGTAACACCCTTAATATTTTGAACAGTATTTAAATAATAATCATATGAACTTTATAAAAATCAGAGTTTACAAAAACTTTTCGTGTTTAAAACCATACACACTTGTGTTAGTACCAAACACATCCAAGATAATGCATAACGAGTTTAAAGTTAACCCATGCTAGTCATCTACAACTAGTTTAAAGGATTCCAAACATGGTTGACAAAAACATTTACAACATGATTAAAGTCTAGACAAAGTTAAATTTAGTGCGGAAGCTTCAAAATGCGTGTTCGGTTCTTGACAACGTACTTGATCACCGTCCGGAAGGAACTCGTCCATACCTAGGGTCAAACACTAAAACATTAGTTTTGACATTAGTATAATACATATAAACGAATTCCAATATGGAATAATGTTAAATAAAATACAAGTTTTTTTCTGGGTTCCACCGTAACTTACGGTGTCTACCGTAAGTTACGGTAGACCCTGAATGAGTCTGGTTCTGCCGTAACACAGGGGTAACACACCGTAACATTTTTGGTTTCCACCGTAAATTACGGTGGAACCGTAAGTTACGGTGGGCTCTGCTTCTTTGTCCTTTAACTATTTTTCAACTTTAAAAGATCATAATTTTTTACTCATTAGTCCGATTTAACCGATTCTTTTTCCTATGAGTCCGTAATAAAATTTCGGATCTAACCATATAAATTTCACATCACGGAAACCGAGATACCAGCATTCAGCTCACAATTTCCTTATTTCAATTATCCAACCCATTAGCAAAATTGCATAATTCCATATTTCAATCCTAAAGACACTCTAGACATAGTTACCCCATTTCCCCGGGTTTATAACCTTGGAGTATTCGCGCTATACAATGGCTTTGCGTTCTCTTACAACTAAACACTTGTTTTCACGGAATTCAAGCATTCCGTTTCCAACGACACATTCTATTGACTTCTATTATTTGACCCGATATCCCAGGTTCGTAGACTTAAAATATCATATCCAATTTATTGGTGTGGTACCATCCATCACCTAACGCGATATGAGATTTTCAAGTTTCTACTCACGTGATTCATTTACAAGCAACATTTTGGCTCGTTTGGCTATCTAGTGAAGACCACCACTTTATTAACAAGCCAAGCCAAATCAAATCTTTGTTTTGACCCGTTTGATGATCTAGTGAGCTTCGCCACTTTAACGACGCATCAAACACATCTATTACATTACGTCATCATTTATACACTAAAACCAAACATTATTACATAATATAACGAGACTAAAGTCACGTACCTTCAAAGCACACCTTTTCCACGCGTATCCCCTCCGGTGTGTCTGCTTGACGTTCCGGATTCCTTGCCTAAAGAGTTCAATTCATAACAGTTTAGAACTCTTTCATAAGCTTTAACGCGTTGTTTCTTAACATAGTCAAATCTGCGTTTTCACTCAACTTTCAACATTTTAACCATCATTTAGGCATTTTATCAAACACCTTGCGGGCCAGATTTCTACATGATCTAAACCAAGTTCATGACTTGAAATTACCACCCAAATTGACTTCAATTAGACAATATACACATATTTTGACATCAATAATTTCAGAGATTATCTCACAATTTCAATTTATACCAGAGAAAGAGTCTTAATCCTAGTGTTTATCAAGTTCTACTAACTTATTAATCACCCACTATAGTGATTTTGATCATTACAACTAACATGCAAGATTTTGACAAGAAATCATCTAGGGTTTGTCCCTAGACCTCACATTACTTCCAATTTCATGTTTTACATCACATAATCAAGCTCAACCTTCGATTTCAATCACATGCAAGAATTTGAGTTGAATCAAAACAACCTAATTTGACATACCTTATGATCTCCTTGACGAGGTGATCACGATTCTATGTTCAAATTTCGATTACAACATGATTTGAGCCTTCAATTTGAGAGTTTAGTAGAAGTTAGGGTTGTGGAAGTGTGGGTGTCGCCCCCTGTGGTTCTTGATCGACCAGACCTCCTCCAATGGGGTGTTTGGTTTGTTTTTAATCAAAACAAATAACAATAGTTTCAATTTTAACAATATTGGCCCTTCTACTTTTATTTAACTTATAGTTTGGTTATTTTAGCCTTAATTCTAGTTATTCATAGACTTATAGTTAACTAGGTTATAATTTCCTAGTTAGATAAATTCTTGTTTATTTAAACTTTATAATTCTAATATAAAGTTTTGTATTTTCGGGATGTTACAAGTCCGCCCCCCTTAAAAAGGGTTTCGTCCCCGAAACCGTAATACGTACCAAATAGTTTAGGGTAGAGCCGTTGCATCTCTTCTTCGGATTCCCAGGTGGTATCCGCGCCCTTCCTGTGTTCCCATTTGACCTTCACTTGGTTAATTACTTTTTTGGGAAACGAGGGAAAACCCCCGGGTAAACCTTTTATTAATAATGTTCAAAATGAGATTACAAACAAGAGCATGTGGCTAAAGCGACTCGCCAAAAAACCACACCTCAAAAATAGAGAACAAACAAAGAACCAACATATAAGAAAAAACAAACTAAAAATGAAAAGAATCTAAACTCCACGAGCGATGTCTCTTGCCGACTCATCCGTTTCAGATTCAACCTCTACTTCATCTTCACCCTTTGTTTCAATCATAACTTCCTTCACCGGGTCAAACTTTGTAAGCATCAAATAGTAAGCCTTCAATTTTTCGGACCATGAAGAAAATATATCATCCGGCGGGTGTGTATTAGTCTTGTAAAATTTACGGATCATTAATATTTCTTTTTCCCACAACCCATGCTCGGTGTCAAAACAATCTTCATCATCTTGAAGTGAATCAAAAGCATTTTTTGTTTCAACTCTTGGGTTATCCCTCGGCCCAAACGAACTTTTTGACACGTCAAAAAACCCACTACCCTTCCTTTGGGCTTCATTTTGCAATTTTTGTATACAACTCAAATTTACATTCATACCTGGGCTAGTAGAACTATGAATCGGGCCTGCTATAATTGGGCTCTGATTTTTTGGCATTTGATAATGCTCCGAAGCTGGGCCAGGGCCAACAACTTTCCTTTGTCCGCCCATCATTCCAACACCCAAACTAGGCCCAGCGCTGGGTATAATTGGGCTCAAACCCTTAACTGATCCACTTGAAACATTTGTTGCAACTGGGCCAGGCCTTGTTAATAGCGGAAATTGTTCCACAGAAATACTTGGGCCAGAATCCAGATCATTAACATTTAAGCCCATATCAGCATCGCCCTTATTAAGCCCAGCAGCCTTATCGCTTTGTTCCTCAAACTCTTCTCTTTTCGATCTAAAATTGCAATTGGCCTCACTGCATAGTTGAGGCTGTTATCCACCTCGATGTCATCATAGTGGATACGAGCGGTTTCATCTGCTAAGTATTTTCGGAGATGTGACACGTGGAATGTGCTATGAATTCCACTCAACTCCTCGGGTAGTTCAAGGCGATATGCTACCTTACCAACCCGTTCAGTGATTCTGAATGGTCCAATGAACCTCGGACTCAACTTTCCTCTTTTTCTGAACCGTATAATTCCTTTCCATGGCGATACTTTTAGCATTACTTTATCGCCGATTTGAAATTCAATTGGTCTGTTCCGTTTATCTGCGTACGCTTTTTGTCGATCTTGAGCCGCCTTTAGGTTAGCTCGGACCAAGTCGATCTTCTCATTCGTAGTCCGGATTATATCAGTAGGAGCTAGTCCTCGTGGACCCACTTCTCCCCAACATACCGGGGTTCGACACTTTCTCCCATATAGCATTTCGTAAGGAGCCATTTTAATGCTCGCGTGATAGCTGTTGTTACACGAGAATTCGACCAAGGGTAGATAGACATCCCAACTACCCCCGAAGTCGATAATGCAAGCCCGCAACATATCTTCCAACGTTTGTATCGTTCTCTCACTTTGCCCATCCGTTTGTGGATGGTAAGCAGTGCTAATGAACAATTTAGTTCCCATTTGCTCTTGGAATTCGTGCCAAAATTTCGAAGTAGACCGAGTATCTCTGTCTGATACAATGGATATCGGCACTCCATGACGTGCTATAATTTCATTGGTGTACACCTCCGACATCTTCTCGGATGTATAAGTCTCACGAATCGGAATGAAGTGAGCACTTTTCGTCAATCTATCCACGATTACCCATATAGCATCAAATCCGCGATTGGTTTTGGGCAATTTGGTTAACAAATCCATCGTGATTTGTTCCCATTTCCAAACTGCGATATCCAACAGTTGCAACTTACCATATGGCTTTTGGTGCTCCGCTTTGACTTGTAAACAAGTCAAACACTTCTCCACATATTTCACAATATCTCTTTTCATTCTGGGCCACCAATAGTTTTGTTTTAAGTCATTATACATTTTGGTCGCCCCCGGATGAATTGAATAATGAGATTTATGGGCCTCGTCAAGTAGACGCACCTTGGCCCCACACGTATTTGGAACCCAAATTCTCCCAAATCGAGTTTTCAATCCTTGGTTATCATCCTCCAGGTCTTTTAGCTGCCCAACTATTCTTTCCCTCTTCACATTTTCTTCCTTGATTGCTTCAATTTGAGATTTCCGGATTTGTTCAAGCAAACCCGATGTCACAATTAGTTGCATCGATCGTACTCGAATAGGCGTATAATCTGTCTTTCGGCTCAACGCGTCTGCCACTACATTAGCCTTCCCGGGGTGGTAATGTATTTCACAATCAAAGTCTTTGACAGTTTCAAACCACCGCCTCTGCCTCATATTTAATTCCTTCTGATCGAAGAAATACTTTAAGCTTTTATGGTCGGTAAAGATAGTGCACTTCACCCCATATAAATAATGCCTCCATATTTTCAAGGCGAACACCACTGCTGCCAACTCGAGGTCATGGGTAGGATATCTCTTCTCATGAGTCTTTAGCTGCCTCGAGGCATAGGCTATAACCTTGCCCCGTTGGATCAAAACGCAGCCAAGTCCCGAATGCGATGCATCCGAGTAAACTACCATATCCTCCGTTCCGTCCGGTAGTGACAATACCGGTGCATGGGTCAATTTTTCCTTGAGCGTTTGGAACGCCCTTTCTTGATCCTCGCCCCAAATAAACTTTTCATCCTTACGGGTTAGTTTGGTCAACGGCATAGCAATTTTGGAGAAATCTTGTATAAATCTCCGATAATAACCCGCAAGCCCCAAGAAGCTTCTGATTTCCAAAGGATTCTTTGGTGGAGTCCATCTTGACACAGCTTCTATCTTTGACGGATCAACTAACACCCCGTTTGCACTAATGATGTGCCCAAGAAATTGCACCTCTCGTAACCAGAAGGCACATTTTGAGAATTTTGCTTACAATTTCTCTTTCCTGAGCGTCTCCAACACTTCACGCAAATGACTTACGTGTTCTGCTTCACTCTTGGAATATATCAAGATGTCATCAATGAACACTATCACTGACTTGTCTAGCATGGGTTTGCAAACCCGGTTCATGAGGTCCATGAAAGCCATGGGTGCATTAGTTAACCCAAAGGACATCACGAGAAACTCGTAATGTCCGTACCGTGTACGGAAAGCCGTTTTCGGTACATCCTCCTCTTTGACTGTCAACTGATGATACCCCGATCTGAGGTCGATTTTTGAGAACCAACTTGCACCTTGTAATTGGTCAAACAGATCATCAATTCTTGGAAGCGGATATCGATTCTTTACCGTGAGTTTGTTCAACTCCCGGTAATCAATGCACATACGCATGCTCCCGTCCTTCTTTCTCACGAATAATACTGGTGCGCCCCATGGAGACACACTTGGCCGAATAAATCCTTTGTCAAGTAAATCTTGGATTTGGGACATCAATTCTTGCAATTCTGATGGCGCGAGCCGATACGGCGCCTTAGCCACAGGTTTTGCGCCCGAAATCAATTCAATTCCGAACTCTACCTCCCGTTCTAGCGGTACTCCCGGTAAGTCGTCCGGAAATACATCAGCGTATTCACGTACCACTGGTACGTCTTCAATCGTTGGTGTCTCTTTATCAGGTTCGTTTGCGTATATCATGAAAGCTTTACATCCGCGCCTCATAAGTTTGTGAGCTTTTAGTATTGAGCACGTAACGGGACTACCCCCTTTTTCGCCATAGATAGTAACATGCTTCCCACTTGGAGATGTCAATTTTATCTCCTTGCGGAAACATATCACTTTTGCATGATGTCGGGATAACCAATCCATCCCGACCACTACTTGAAATTCTCCCATTGACATAGGGATCAAGTCTATTAAATATTCTTCATCATCAATGCTTATTTTGCAATCTCGACATACATCACATACAAGGAAACTTTTGTTATCACCTATTTCTACCTCTAATGGCATAGGCAATTTTGTTAGTACAAAAGAAGGATGTCGAATAAATCCATGTGAAACAAAAGATTTATTCGCACCCGTATCAAATAACACATGAGCAGGAATTGAATTTATGGCAAATATACCTGAGACCACATCGGGCTTTGTTTTTGCCTCCATTGCTGTTAACTGGAAGGATCTCGCCTTTGCTCTTGGTGTCTCAGTGTGCGTATTCTTGTCATCTTTCTTTCCAATCAACTCCGGGCACTCAGATTTCTTGTGACCCGGTTGGTAGCATTTGTAACACACCGACACCTTCCCCGGGCACAATGCTGCCGTGTGTCCCGTCTTCCCACATATAGGACACGGTTTGTCCTTGAACCGGCACTCACCTTTGTGCCCCTTCCCGCATATCTTGAAGTTTGATGACCCGCCTTTCCCTTCTTGTTTCTTTGAGGATTCCGTTGTGCGTGCCTTTTTCATTGGGCTTGGATTGACTATCTGAGCCGTTCTTTCACCTCTTTCAATCTGTTTCTTCAACTCTATCTCCCGTTCCCGAGCAACGTTTATAATCTCGGTGAGAGTCTCATACTTTGAAGGAGTCATAAACTCCCTATACTCAGCGCTCAACATATTATAATAATAATATATTTTCTGCTCCTCATTCGTTATCAATTCATCGCAAAACTTCATCTTATCCATGAACATTCCCGTGATTTTATCAATAGATTCACCCTTGTGTCGAAGCTGCATGAATTCTTCCTTGATCTTGTTAATGACTGCCTTGGGACTGTGATGTTTAAGAAACGGCGTCTTAAACTCGTCCCATGTCATAGCTTTAGCCGCTTCGCTTCCAATTTCTTTCTTCTTGTTATCCCACCAGTCTTTCGCTTGACCCCTTAACTGACCCGTGCCATAGGCTACGTAGTCGTCTGGATCACAATGAGTCCTTTCGAATACCCCATCCATATCGCTTAGCCACCGCTGACATATTATCGGGTCAACCTCCCCATTGTAAATGGGCAGTTTGCACGCCATGAACTCTTTATAAGAACAAGATTTTCGTCCTCCCGACTTCTCCTTTGCTAAATTGGTATTATCCTCCAATTTCTTGATTCTTTCTTCCACCACTGATAATACCGTGTTTTGGATTTTGTCTATGAAACCCAACAAACTGTTTTCGATTGCTTTTCCTACCTCCTCAGCAATCATTTTTCTCGTTTGCTCGGTGACTCTTGGCACCGCATCATCATTACCTTTATCCGTCATCTTTAACTGAAATGTTTACATTAAGTGTTAAACATTTCATCTATGACGTATGGTTTATTTACTTCGGTTTATTCAAGTTCATAACTTGTTTTCACCGTTCTTATTTAATGCACTTTCCGGGTTTGAGTGTGTTAACACGCTCTTCCCATGCATTTCCATTCATTATTTCCCTTTTTATTCTTAGTAACTCTACTTTAGAACAATTAACTCTTACCGGATGTTTGATCAAGCTTGAACCGAACACTTGTTAACAACCTTGGGCTCTGATTACCAACTTGTAACACCCTTAATATTTTGAACAATATTTAAATAATAATCATATGAACTTTATAAAAATCAGAGTTTACAAAAACTTTTTGTGTTTAAAACCATACACACTTGGGTTAGTACCAAACACATCCAAGATAATGCATAACGAGTTTAAAGTTAACCCATGCTAGTCATCTACAACTAGTTTAAAGGATTCTACACATGGTTGACAAAAACATTTACAACATGATTAAAGTCTAGACAAAGTTAAATTTAGTGCGGAAGCTTCAAAATGCGTGTTCGGTTCTTGACAACGTACTTGATCACCATCCGGAAGGAACTCGTCCATACCTAGGGTCAAACACTAAAAACATTAGTTTTGACATTAGTATAATACATATAAACGAATTCCGATATGGAATAATGTTAAATAAAATACAAGTTTTTTTCTGGGTTCCACCGTAACTTACGGTGTCTACCGTAAGTTACGGTAGACCCTGAATGAGTCTGGTTCTGCCGTAACACAGGGGTAACACACCGTAACATTTTTGGTTTCCACTGTAAATTACGGTGGAACCGTAAGTTACGGTGGGCTCTGCATCTTTGTCCTTTAACTATTTTTCAACTTTAAAAGATCATAACTTTTTACTCATTAGTCTGATTTAACCGATTCTTTTTCCTATGAGTCCGTAATAAAATTTCGGATCTAACCATATATATTTCACATCATGGAAACCGAGATACCAGCATTCGGCTCACAATTTCCTTATTTCAATTATCCAACCCATTAGCAAAAGTGCATAATTCCATATTTCAATCCTAAAGACACTCTAGACATAGTTACCCCATTTCCCCGGGTTTATAACCTTGGAGTATTCGCGCCATACAATGGCTTTGCGTTCTCTTAGAACTAAACACTTGTTTTCACGGAATTCAAGCATTCCGTTTCCAACGACACATTCTATTGACTTCTATTATTTGACCCGATATCCCAGGTTCGTAGACTTAAAATATCATATCCAATTTATTGGTGTGGTACCATCCATCACCTAACGAGATATGAGATTTTCAAGTTTCTACTCACGTGATTCATTTACAAGCAACATTTTGGCTCGTTTGGCTATCTAGTGAAGACCACCACTTTATTAACAAGCCAAGCCAAATTTCAAATCTTTGTTTTGACCCGTTTGATGATCTACTGAGCTTCGCCACTTTAACGACGCATCAAACGCATCTATTACATTACGTTATCATTTATACACTAAAACCAAACATTATTACATAATATAACGAGACTAAAGTCACGTACCTTCAAGGCACACCTTTTCCACGCGTATCCCCTCCGGTGTGTCCGCTTGACGTTCCGGATTCCTTGCCTAAAGAGTTCAATTCATAACAGTTTAGAACTCTTTCATAAGTTTTAACGCATTGTTTCTTAACATTGTCAAATCTGCGTTTTCACTCAACTTTCAACATTTTAACCCTCATTTAGGCGTTTTATCAAACACCTTGCGGGTCAGATTTCTACATGATCTAAACCAAGTTCATGACTTGAAATTACCACCCAAATTGACTTCAATTAGACAATATACACATATTTTGACATCAATAATTTCAGAGATTATCTCACAATTTCAATTTATACCAGAGAAAGAGTCTTAATCCTAGTGTTTATCAAGTTCTACTAACTTATTAATCACCCACTATAGTGATTTTGATCATTACAACTAACATGCAAGATTTTGACAAGAAATCATCTAGCGTTTGTCCCTAGACCTCACATTACTTCCAATTTCATGTTTTACATCACATAATCAAGCTCAACCTTCGATTTCAATCACATGCAAGAATTTGAGTTGAATCAAAACAACTTAATTTGACATACCTTATGATCTCCTTGACGAGGTGATCACGATTCTATGTTCAGATTTCGATTACAACATGATTTGAGCCTTCAATTTGAGAGTTTAGTAGAAGTTAGGGTTGTGGAAGTGTGGGTGTCGCCCCCTGTGGTTCTTGATCGACCAGACCCCCTCTAATGGGGTGTTTGGTTTGTTTTTAATCAAAACAAATAACAATAGTTTCAATTTTAACAATATTGGCCCTTCTACTTTTATTTAACTTATAGTTTGGTTATTTTAGCCTTAATTCTAGTTATTCATAGACTTATAGTTAACTAGGTTATAATTTCCTAGTTAGATAAATTCTTGTTTATTTAAACTTTATAATTCTAATATAAAGTTTTATATTTTCGGGATGTTACAAATCCCCACCGAAATGTAAGCCTATGCTAATACTTACTCTCTTGAGACCAGGCAATATTCGTTCCAACATCACGGTCGGTTTTTCCTCAGAAATACTGTACCATCCCAACCTCTCCTCCAAACATATATTCATCAAAAACGCTTTACCTCGATACTTATGATTTATCAACTCCATATATTTTCAAAGAAAATATAAAATTTATACAAAAAGGTATGTTTTAATCCGAAAACATTATTAAACCCTTTTTGACGTGTTCTACCACCAAAATATATACAATGCAGTAAAAGAGGGGTTTAGTGACACTCATCTTTGGGTGCGTATTTTAAATAGCGCAATCCCAGAGATTGATTTCTACACGTCCTATTATATACATAGGAACGATTTTAAATCAATATACATTTATACATCACAAAAATCCCAAGTTTCTCTTTTTCATAGAATTGTCACATAACTTTGAGATTTTCTCGAAAAGTTATCATTTTTTATTATGTTGGCACGTTAATATATATATGAGTCCATATATATATTTTTAATATTTTTGAGACTTGAACGATTTTATTGGTGACCCTTATCATGTAAATCCGTTAACACTCCCGTTTATACGCAATATATCTACGATTTGCGCGTCGTAATATATATACATAAACGTTCACATAATTTATTATTGAAAGACGCGTAATTTCGTTAACTTATCTATTTTGTCATTTTTAAAGCAAGTATACATAAAATATCCCATATGTACCAATTTTCATGCTCGACAAACAAGTTACACATTTAACGCGATTTTTACCGTTTCTACCGCACAAAACGCACAAGCATGCATGCGTAAGCTAAATTTCTAATATCATGTTAAAACTTAACATATTTTCACATTCACCTGTTTAAATCACATAACACATCTTAACACATAAGGTTCACCCAAAAATTACCCATACTGGTGTTCATTGAAAAATGCGTATTTTAGCGATTCGGTAACATTTTCGGGCGTCGGAAATCACGTATGACCAACCAAACACCAAGTAAACTTAAAATTAGTTAAAATACTTCATTTTTAAACTAAAAATATCAGTTTACTTACTGATCTATATCAGTTTTATAAAAATCACTCGAAAAGCCGATTTTTGACCGTTTTAACGCATAGTTTTGCGTTAAACGTTTCTATAATCATCCCAACTCGGAATGACTTGATATTTTAACATAATACATATTATTTAATGATTAAAATAGTGGTTATAATATATTTAGTGCATTTTTTGTGTAAGTCACATAAATCATGTGATTTCACGTATTTTACAACTTTTAATGCACCAAGTACAACATGCAACGCTAGTAAACATTATGACAAAGTTATATGTCACTAAACACTTTAAAATAACTTCATTTTAGTGTTTATAATCTGATTAAAACTGATTTTTACTAAATCATACTCAAATCACCTTTTTATGATCATATATCATCATGCATGTCTAAGTATGTGCATCTAATGCACCTATATCATAAAACCATCATCCAACATGATTTTAAATGCATCAAAGACCATATTTATTTCATGTTCAAGTAAATCAAAATATGTATGTTCCATTATCATCTAATCATATTTACATAAATACAAACATTCTTTCATTTATTAATATGTGACAAAACTTTCATACATGCATACATATATATACATATATACGACACTTATACACACATATATGAACTTCCAAAAGTTCACTTTATATCATATTCATCTCAAATCACAAGACCCTTTTAGAACTTTCTTTTATAACATCTTTTTAACACATGCATGTAATCCATCTTTCAAGAATCAAATCAAATAAGAAACATTTTACAAAATCAAAACACAACTAATGACACACACTCTTACAAATTTTCGGCCATACATACATACATATACACACTCATTTTTACTTTGTCTGAAATCTTATTCTTTGTTTGTTACAAGTTTGTGATTTATTCCAAGTTCAAGAGAAACCATCTAACATCTCCATCATCACTAAAAATCAAGAATGTTATTTTTTTTTAAAATAAGTTTATACCTTCAAGATTTCTAAATGGGTTTTTGAGAAAAGATGGTGATATGAGGATTGTTCTTTCTTGAATCTTCTTGAAATCACTTCCAAACCTCCTTACAAGCTTGAAATCACCATGAAATGCCTTTGAATCTTCATGGATTAGTTTGAAAATTTTGAATGTATATGTATAAGGGGTGATTCGGCCGTGAGTGAGTATGAGAGAGAGAGTGAGAGAATGAAATTTTTATTCTTGAGGTTCATTAAGTGGAGTGTGTAGAAGGTTTTAATGATTAGTTGCTAGACACAAGATCCACTTGGCAAACTCTTGTATTTTCAAGGTGGGTGGCACCTCCCTTAGCCGCCACCTATACTCTCTCTCTCCTATATACACACAAGATCATATATATATATATATATATATATATATATATATATACATATACATATGTAAATTGGTGTTAAAAACAGGTATTTTATCTAACGTTTTAATCCCGTTTTAGTGCGTTTTAAATTATTTTTATCATTCTGTAAAAATAATCACACTGAATTATTACTGAAATAATTACCAGTTGCCTTGACTGGCTGCGTTGACGGTATTTCGTCTAATGCGCGCAGTATCGCGCGGTACGCGCTCAAACTCGAAAAATAGAGTTTCTTAGCGTTTTAATTTAGTTTTTCCTCATGAGTATGATTAAAATTATTATTCTAATCATAACAAACTATTTTTAGGATTTTAACACTGATCGGGTGGTCACCAACGTTGGTTTCGCAATTTAACCGTTATGCAATAAGCGTTTATCTTATCGTTGCCAACATAATTTTTACCAAGGTTTAAATTTACCAACTCATTAAATTCCACATATAAACATCATAACCAGTCAAATACAGCCTTTTACCTATTCATAACACGTATTACAATTGTACGGTACGGCCTAAAAAGTCGGGTGTCACACCACCAGCTGCGGATTTAAGTGGAAAGTATACCGAAGACTGCTTTCAGAACTCGTTATAGACATTACGAGTTTCTAGTCATGCCGTTTGGGTTGACTAATGCACCGGCAGTGTTTATGGATTTGATGAATCGGGTTTGCAAGCCATATCTCGCTAAATTTGTGATCGTATATATCGATGATATTTTGATTTATTCGCGGACTAAGGAAGATCACGCACAACACCTCAGACCCATCTTAGAGCTGCTAAAGAAGGAGAAGCTCTACGCTAAGTTTTCGAAGTGCGAGTTTTGGATACGCGAAGTACAGTTCCTCGGTCACGTGGTAAACGAGATTGGTATTCACGTGGATCCCACCAAGATCGAGGCAATCAAGAACTGGGAAACTCCGAAGACGCCGACCGAGTTCCGACAGTTTTTGGGTTTAGCAGGCTATTATCGCAGGTTCATTGAGAATTTCTCCAAGATAGCTAAACCGTTGACCTCCCTTACTCAAAAGGACAAGAAGTATGAATTGGGAGATAAACAAGAAGAAGCCTTTCAGCTACTCAAGAATAAGCTATGCGATGCACCTATATTATCCCTACCCGAAGGCGCAGACGACTTCGTGGTATATTGTGACGCCTCGCGTCAGGGATTGGGTTGCATGCTAATGCAACGCCAAAAGGTTATCGCTTATGCTTCACGCCAACTAAAAGTCCATGAGAAGAACTATACCATGCATGATTTGGAGTTAGGCGCAATGGTATTCACATTGAAGATCTGGCGACATTATCTATATGGTACTCGATGTACTATTTTTACAGATCACAAGAGACTTCAGCACATATTTGATCAGAAAGAGCTTAATATGAGACAGCGACGATGGGTTGAGTTGTTAAACGATTATGATTGCAAAATCAAGTATCATCCTGGAAAGGCGAATGTGGTGGCAGAAGCCTTAAGCCGAAAAGAAAGGATCAAGCCCATAAGGGTAAGGGCTTTAGAGATGATTATTCAGACGGATCTCACTTTGCGCATTCATGCTGCACAACGGGAAGCTCTTAAGAAGGAGAACATTAAGGCTGAATATCTTCAAGGAATGGAGAAGAAGTTGCTACCCAATGAGGAAGGAACCTTGTATTTTATGAGACGCATTTGGGTTTCGCTTTATGGTGGTATTATAGAGGTTATTTTCGATGAAGCTCATAAATCGAGGTACTCGATCCATCCAGGATCGGACAAAATGTACCAAGATCTAAAGGATTACTACTGGTGGCCAAGACTTAAGAGTGATGTTGCCATTTATCTTGGGAAGTGCTTAACTTGTGCCAAGGTAAAGGCCGAGTATCAGAAGCCCTCAGGACTCCTGCAACAGCCAAAATACCCATGTGGAAATGGGAGCAGATTTCTATGGACTTCATAACCAAGCTACAGAGGACTCCCAGAGGTCATGATACGATTTGGATAATAGTGGACCGACTGACCAAGTCTGCACACTTCTTACCGATTCGAGAGAAGGATAACACAGGGAAGCTAGCTGAGCTTTACCTCAGGGAGATAGTAGCACGTCATGGAGTTCCTATCTCGATAATATCGGACAGAGATGGACGGTCTGTGTCAAGGATTT